>KB692512.1:0-12791 GCA_000349165.1 Anopheles christyi | reverse complement strand
GCGGCAAGTTAAGGCAAGCGAGGAGTAAAAAATAAAAACAACTCCTGAACCTTCATCTATGGTACATGGGATGGCTGTAATAATAATAATAATAAAAAAAATAGCATCGAGAGGAAAAGAAGTATTGCAGCTAACAGCAGCGCTCATAATTCAAAAGCACCAACAACGGAGCAACAAATTACTTTAAACTAGGCAACTTTTTGTGCTCACCAGCAACGGCAACTGGGAACGAGGCCATCCGAATGGATCTTGTTTTCGCGTTCACATACTCACACACACACACACACATGCAGATATCTAAATTCCCATAGAGAGAGAGAGGCTAGTTTTTAAACAGCATTAATCGGAAGCAGAAGAGGGCGTTTTGCCGTTCGAAGGGGCAACTTAGCCCTGCGGTTAACATATCATCATTATCTCCTTCTTGCTGTGTTGCTGTGTCAGGGTGTTATTTGTGTCGTTTTTTTTTTGTTTTGCATCTTTCTTTATCAAGTCCCTTAGGGCTACCGACGTGATGCACCCAGCGGGAAAGTACTTTAAAAGTTTTACACTACTCTTTTACGACCTGGCCACAAATTGACCTGTTCCTGAGTAACTTTGTAATGAAAAAGGATTTGACATGCTCTTTGGTTTAAGTTGAGTTAAGGGTAAACATGTTTAGCAGGTGTTGCTGTGGGAATTATGAGGTACGCAATATTTGCTGAAGCTTTGAGCAAATTTTGCCCCATTTTTCTTTACAGCTAAAATACCTTGTGAGGCTGGAATGGCGACCTTGACTCACCATGAATAGAGGTGTTTTATCTTCACTCTCACAATATTAATAAATATTAATAAGAATAATCGATAGTTTAGGATTGTTGCTGCACTTTAGTGCAGCTGTTTTCAGTGGTTAACATCTTACGCACAGCGAAACGCAGTTGTTGGATGTTATACGCAATAAAACTGAAACTCTAACTAGTTGAGTATGAAGCGATTCAAGACTGTGGATAATATACTTCGAGCGCAAAGGGTTAACTATGGGACACATACGAGTGATGAGTGAGCGAAAAAATTTGAAGCATCGAGGGATGGTCCTGTGAAAGCTGAACACCGGTTCAATTCCCATTCACACCAATTTCCTTTTGGAGCACATTGTTTTGATCGGTAGATTTTTACAATTAGAAAAAGAAGCAGACCCGTTTGAATTTTTTTGATTTCATATAGGCCCGTTTTTTGAATTTCTACCACCACAGACGATTTTTGTTCGGTCACACCAGAAACACTGATAAGAATTCAACGAAACGCGCAACACAGCAGAGGGACTTGTTCATACAAGCATAGAACGGTGAGTAAATACGAGGAACTTAATGAATGATTCGGTTGAATGGAGTGGTAGAGCGGCTTGATTATTTATCAAATCCTATCGCTTTAAGTTTATTGTTGATAGAATCTCCAAGCTAATGTCGGGAAAAATTATATTTAAACAACTTAATTAAAACAGCAAACTTATTGATAGTCGATCGGCAGAAAATTGCTTAACAATGTGTGGAACACTGTCTTATACCCATTTAACCTCTTTAATGTTAACCCAAAGTATAGGATATGATTTAATGTCAGTGTTAACCAAACAAAAAGAAAACAATAAAAAAAAAAAAAACTCGACATGTTTTGCTCATTGTTGCTCTCGAAAGCTTAAACATTCTACATTCACATCGCTCGGAGTTTTGTACGACCAAAAGGGGTTGAAACACGGCAAAAATGGCGAAAAGTTTTGGCCCTGTAAACATAAATATTTCGAATTCTTGTGCAAAAGTCGCGACGCGCACGTTTCTGCGTGTAACGCCATGTATCCTTTCGGTCCACCATCAAAATGGTACCATGAGAGGGCTGCTTGAGGTTGACAGTGGTTGCAACTTACGTCCGACCAGAGCGGGTGTACAGGAACGCGATTTGAAATGGCGCCAACTGAGTGGAACCGGAAAACCGGAGCAAGGCAGCAGCTAGCGATGGGAGCGAATAAAAATAAATAGAAAAAAAAAATACATTTTATGGGCAGGTTGTGCTTCTTTTTTTTTGGAATGTGCTTTTGTTTTGTTGTCTTCCTGTCTGGCTGGGTGCTCTTGCGGTGCGCGTGTTTGATGCGGGCGGGCAATATTGCATTTAATGCACGAAAACTTCCCAATGGATGACATATTGTCGAGATGAGCTTTGTTTATTGCTAAAGTTTCGTTTGCTATCTATGGTTGCTTGCGTTTCATTAGGTTTCGGGTTGCTACCAAACGCATTTGAACTTAAAGGGTTTTTAGGAGGCATGTAAAAGCATGTTTTTTAGTTTTTTTTTTCAAATCGAACGCAAAGCTAGGCTTTATTCCATGGTTTTTTTACTGTTATTGGTTATTTATTGTCTTTTTAAAATGACAAATGTTTTGTTTTCGGGAAAATTTTACATTTGCATAGACATAAACGTGACGCGTAACTAACAAAGTAACATTATCAAACAGTTCGAGCTTGTTGGTAGACTACGTTGACCGCTTCCTATTTAAGACTTGTTTAAGGCTTTGTGAACAATCTGCCGTGGCATTAGTAGATTTATCCTTTACCAATTATTGTTCCTCTTTATGCCTTCTAATGTTTTTTAAAATCATCATTACAAAATAACTAAATTACCAATCTTGAAAATTGTACACAAATTCATAGAATGTATAATGATGTATAGATAAATAAATCAACGAAAGAGAAAATATAAAATAAATTTGAAATAACTTAAACAAATTTAAAACCCAATGAAAGAGCAAGAGAGAAGGCTAAAGTAAATCAAGAGATCAATTGAAATAATATGTTGTATATCCTCTATAATAAGCAATTTCTGCTCTGTTCAAAATATTGTACGGTAATGAAGGCTTAAACTATCGACTAATAAAAAAAAAGTTATTAAATTTACGACTCTATGTACTAAATTATATCATTTTAAAGTAAAATTTTGACAAACATTCAACTTCAACAACCAAAACACAAAAAACTCTAAAATTAGAACAAATATCCCTCTGCAGATGCCCATTGGTACCGCATGACCAAAATCGGCGTACGGCTTTTTGTGTGGGCGCGGACGGCCAAAAACATTCCACAAAAACCCATTTATAAATGTCAAAAGCACGGGTAAAATGTGTTTACTTGAAACCAAAAACTTTGTCATTTGCATTCTCCCTCCCTGGTTGCAGCAAATGCACAAAGCGGCTCCGAAGAGCGGAACCTTCTCCTCCCGTTCCCTCTCTTACATTGTTTGGTTAGTGTTTTTTTTTCTCTTTTAAGAGAAATGTTGGTGGGCCATAGTGATACCATCGTGGCTAGGATGAAAGGGAGAAGCAATGACTAAAACAGGGTACCACCACAAGCTGGTTCCAAGGACGCTGCCATGATTTGGTATTGGAATTTTGCTTTATTGTAAAAAAAGCAACAGTAGAGCATGCTAGGGACAGAAAACAAAAAGATGCACTCTGTTGTTGTAAACGCATTGGACAGAAATTAAAGGGTGTGGACTGTTGTCGCGAGTAGTTAGAGAGTTTTAGATTTAGGTCTGTTGGGTGCTTCAAATGGAGGCTTTAGGCAGCATCAAAAGTGTAACATTCAATTTCAGTAATCACAGTATGATCTGGAAGATTACATTTGCAGATAGAAAAAGCTTTAACTGGGAAACCATGATATGTGTCTTAAAAGTGAAAAATATAAAAGGCACTTACAAATGCTAGCCATGCTTACCAAAGCTGGGAAAAAGTTCCAGCATACTTTGATTCTTCCCGGACAATCGTTACTAGATCCGGCAGGCTGTCACATTTAGTTTGGGAGTGTAGGCGAACTCGGCCCTTTTGCTGAACAAAACCTGAAAGGGGCAGAAGAATAAAGGACGGACATTTCCCAGTCATAAATTTAGCAAAATGAATTCTATATCAAATAAATCTATCCTTTTTGTTCGTTTGCTTTCCCCATTCCATAATCATTTTTCTGAACTCGTCGTCTGCTTTCTTTGCTGCCGGAGGTTGCTTTATTCTATGTTGATTGCTTCACCTTCTTACCGTGTACTAACCATTCTCTTTCTGCAGTTCTGCTTTTTGGTGCCGCTATGATGTTTGATATTTGCTTCTTTGATTTCGCTTGCACCGCCCGGTAGGTTGTTTTCCGGGGGCGGAAATGGTCGTTAACGCATTCCTCTGTCAGCGTCGTTTAACTTGGTCACGTTGTTTTCGGGCGATGATTTCTTGAGCAAAAACATCAAAACCACTGTTAAACAGCGGGTGTGATCTTGCTCTGAGGTAGTGAATGGTACAATGGTTGGGCTTTTTGAGTAAATTACATTAAATCGCGTGTGCAGAACCAGGAAGTGGGACTGTAAGATTTATTTCCATGATTATGTGGTTTACAGTAAAAAAAATATGCCAAAAGAAGACAATGGAAGAAGAATAAAACTCTCGGTTCGGGTCTTTGAAAAGTTTTAGCACTGAAGCAAGTTTTTTTTTTATGTTACCTAGGCCATTTGCACCTTTGATGTGGTAATAGTTTAAAGCATACAAGTATGCATTTAAAATGATTCGTACAATATTTGCCATATCGTAAAAAAAGTTAACAACATATATTTATTCAATGTGCGGAAGTAAACAAATGGAGGATCGTTGATGCCAATGCGCGCACGAAGAGTTGGAAGCTTTAAAGCAGGGCGACGATCAATGTATCGACACCATATACCTGGTGGCCACAGCGCTACTAGTAAAAACATGTGCATCATACGTCTCCAAATCTACACAATTTTAACTTAATTCTGTTCAGTTTTCAGTCTCCATAAACGATGAACGATCAATCATGTTAACATAATCTGATAGAGAAGGTTATAATAGCAAAAGTGATGTTTTAATTTGCTCCATCGATTTATGTAACGTGTAAAAAAAACATAATACCAGGAATGATGAATTCAATTCATCATACTTTTAACCATGGTATAAATTCACATAAAACCAAAAAAAAAAATCAATTAATCGTACTTTTTACCATAATGGTTTAAATGAACCTAAAACCCAAAAATAGAAACACAATTGTTAATCAAATGAGGCGTGCACAAAACATTTAAAGCTTTCACTAGACTGAACTGTGTCATTCGTTGCACCATCCAAAACCCATTTCTCTGTAAATCTGCACCGCTCACCGATTCACAAACGTTCAACCGCATCCCAGCTGCAGCGATATTCGAACGATGGCGAAGAGCAACATTGACGCATTAACCCGGCCCAGGCTAATGAATCAGTTTATCAATTTATGTAATCCGTGGTTTTCGTGGTCACCGTTTATCAGGTGAACCTTTTCCGGTAGGGCATTCGGTGGTTTGCGCCCGTACGGCTATTTTGTAATGCAGGGTGTTCGCCTGATATGATGCTATCATAAAAATGTCATTGGCTTCATAATTCTGCTGACCACGGGTGGCTCGTGGAGTTCGTGGGCATGGGACAGACCAGGTAAGAGTAGGAAGGATATCTTCTGTTGTACAGGCAATGCGTTATACCGAAACGTGTAGTAGGGTATACAATTTTATCATTAAACCAATTGACTACTAGTTTGCGATTGGCATGGCGCGTTTGATTCTGTAATGAGCATATTCAGCATTTCTAGCAATAAACAGAATGTGGAAAAAAAAAACACACACAAAAGCAAACATACAACTTAGGACCGTTTAATATGTTGCTGAGTGTACACAAACAAAAAAGAGCAACCGTGTACGCACATAGGAACAGATAATAAAATGGAAGCTTTAAATTAATATCCTCAACACCAGACGGTATAATTTGATCCTAAATCATGAACCCAAGCTAAAAAAAGGCCTCCACTACGAGATGGATAAAGCGAAAAACATTGTGGGAGGAACAATAATAAATCAGGATAAGAAATGAAAATCTTCGCAGCGTTCCCGAACGCGTTGATGTAGGTTTTTAGCACCCTCCACCAAAAAAGCCACCAGCTGTCGATACTCATAAACACCTACTCAGCTTCTTCCGAAAAAGGTAATGCCTCGAGGACCTTTATCAGAAGTTGAAAGGGCACCAAACTCCCTCCAACGCATTCGAGACAATCGATAAATAATAACTCGAGCTCTAGGGGTGTTTAAATATGCTAACTTCAAGAAAGCATCCTCTCTGATGATGTGCTTTGTTGTTTGCTCGGAACGGAGCAGAGAAACGCTTCCTCGAGCGGGAATACGGTTGGTGGAATTTAATATCCCGAAAGCTGTGGAATTGTTTTTCAAAAATAAAAATCTCACCTTACAGTTGTAAGCCCCTGGTATAGTACACTTGTGTCCTTTTGGGAGGGGTTTGGATTAAGGGACAATATGATGGATATGACAGATGAATTTTGAATTTCCGGAAAACCCGTTTTATTTCCAATTCTTAGAAAAAGAATTGCTTTGTGTCAGATATGTACCAAAATTAAGCAATACATTTGTATCGAAAAAATTCTCGGAGTTGAGATTTTTGTCGAATTGAATAAACTCTATTGAAGTTAAATGTTTGAAAAGACAGCTGATCAACAGGATTCAGTAAATGATCATCAATCAATGCAATATTGTCACAAAATACATGTTAAATGATTTGAAATGTCGTTATGAACACATTTAACTAGTTCTCACCTTATCTGGTGCAGTAGTCTACTGGACTTTCTGGGCCATTGTTGGACTAGAGCAGATTTTCCGAATGAAATTTTCAATCGATTAAAACGTGTTTAAGCCCCATCCATTTTCGGTATATCAAATGTTGTGGTGCTAACCGTTAATAGACGTACTGAATGCAAATTTGTTTTGTGATTCGATATTTACATAACTTATAGTAGTAGTGCTGATCATGAAAAAGAATTAAATAATGCGCCATTTAAAAAAGGCTTGAAAACCAAAACGAATTGAGATGTTATGCACCAAAACAGAAGAAGATTCACCTAGTTAAATTTTCCAGCAAATGTGCATAAGTCTATTTCTTTAATGAATCAACACACACTTTAGATAACGCTCTTGGCATAATAATTTGTATTCGACCAACTTTTATAATGATAGTAGGTTTTTCTTGCGAAGCAATAACGGTTAGCGAAGAAACAGCGTGTAAGGTGTGTTAACTGCTGTGTTTAAGATGCTCAATACATCGATTGGATAATATCCACTTATTTTAATTTATACAAGAAGGGTGCTTTTACTGCCTTTCCATTTCTTCTTGGTTGATACGGTTGAAGTGGATATTATACAAGCAAAAAGTCTTGCTTTTCTCCCTAGTGTAAGTGACGTTCCCAATCGTATGGCGAGTTTATTCAAATTTCTTTTTGTTTTAATTACAAACTGCATGCAACACAAAATTGATCCAGCAAGAACAAAAACACAAAATTTACTGCGGAGGGGATTTCCATCCGGACCGTATCGGTGCCGTTTGGCTGTGTAGCTTTTTCGAAGAATATTTTGTTTATCATTAGTTTTTTGCTTATAGTAGTAGTAGACAACTTGGTCAAGACATATGTCAAAAAATACCTAATGCATAAAAGATTATACAAATGGAGCTTACATTCATTTTATAAATATAATAAATAATAAAATAAATATTTTAAGAATAAGATGTTATTTTAAACGTACGCTCTTTGTTGTTAAAAGGCTTACGAAAACACTGACATACTACATCAGCCTCAATCAATGACAACAAAAAAACAGTACATAGCAGAGTAAAGTGAGTGTACACTGGTAAAAGACTGTTCCATTTTACGACGTTTTCTTTATTGAACATGGGAACTGTTCGTTCTTGAAGTGACAAATAACTCATCGCACCGTTCCATCCTTGCTGTAATGTGTAACAAATTCCATGTCACGTTTCTTTCACCTAGAAACCCTGTGACTGAAGTCCACATCACCGATCCAAATGTTAACCTCGAGTTCCGACAGGTGGAATAAATTAATATACATTTCACTCATGGCAGTTTACCGTGAGACACATCCGTCAAGAAGAATGCTACCCAGCGATGCATAGTAATGGAGTAAAAGGTAAAGGCAGTTGCTTTAGGGGTTGATAAGCTACGTTACGTTGTGCAGAGTGTTCATCGTGGTAGAGCGATGGATCCTGAATGGTTTGAATTCGGCGAGCGTCTTTTATTAACGAACGCGAATCAAATAAAAGGAACAATGTTGGCTCACACTTACGAGCATGCCCGTTGTGATTCGTCGCACCGTTTGGAAAGCTTGGGAAAAAAGCTTACAAAAGCGAGCAGGATTGTAGCGATGTAATAGAATCGCAGCGGTTTATATTATCACATGATGTTTAACTTACTCGAGGGCATACGTGACATAGACGGTGGAGTTTCTAGTTGAAAATGCATTGAAAATAGCATAGCGTACGGTAAGGTGAGCATTATCACAAGTTGCTCTCGGTTGATAATATTTTAGAGCGTAATTTCAATCTGAATGAAACCTGAAAATGGCGAACTCAAGTTGACAGGCGAATGGCATCTTTAGTAAATTTAATTTATGTCTTGACACTGTTGGTTCCGTTGCATATTCCTACTTACTTATCACACGACCTTATTTATTTATTATTTAGAAATAACAATTATATCTAATCTAAATTAATTCCTGTGTTGGGTACTATTTAGGGCAGTTAAAACGAGAATTTTAATTCGCAACTTGCTAAACATAGCAATAAGGGAAATCTTTTCTTCTTATTTGGTACAACAACCATTGCTGGTCAAGGCCTGCCAAGCCACTGGCATGGTGCTTGGCTTTCTGTGACATGGTGTTCCCATAGCAGTATAGTTAGTTCTACGTTTGAGGAGACATACAGACAAATGGTAAAAAGATTGTTTGATAATGAGGGCCATGAAGGTAAAATATCATTTTCTCATTCCTATAAGTTTATTCATTCTAACTCTTTTAGAAGGCAGCAACTGAAAAACAAATAAAAATCGAAAGATCTTGTCAACTCTTTTGTCTTTAAGCAAATTATGTCATATTAGAGGCAAGTTCATTTTCAGCCATTGAAGTGATTGGAATGCTGATTGTTATACAACTTGATTGTTTCAATCCAGCAAAATCCTTGCGAAACAATAAAGGATTACTCGATTGCCCTTAATTCAGTATTCTTCACAACAACGCTATGCTGGATGAATGCCACTACCGTAACGCATAATACGAAGATTATAATCGTCAAAAGTGAAAATATGAAGCAAATGCTGTTGCCCAAAAAATTCCACCAAAACGGCACCGTGAAATCCGCCGCTGTCTGTAACGCAATTTAGGCTGAAAGAACGTGCTGAAAAGTTTACCAAATTTATAACCACCACAGGGTGATTCGGAAAGGTTCTCAGTTGAGGGTAAGCTGCAGCATGGACCGCGGTGGATTGGTCCGTCCAGTTAGCTTGTGGAGTTTTATTTTACGGCTGATGGTTATTAAATTAAGCACAATCTGGATCCGCTCTCGTCTGATTCACTTGGTGCTGCCTGTTTGGGGGCAACGGATTGAGGGGTTAAGCACACAAACACACACATACACACACACAGAGCACCCTAAGCGAGCAGTGACGTGTGAATGATTTGATTTAATCGCCGCTAACCGGTCCGGTTGGCTTGATTCGCGACCGGTTGCCTGCTGAAACGAGCAGAGAAAATAAACAATCAATTGTTTTGGTGGGGAAAATGCAATCATTTTTGACTTTTATAATTTGGATGACTACGTTTATTACTTCGGTGCACAGATAATGTGCTTGAATAATTGAATGAAATAAGGTTATTAATATGTTATGAATTTAACATTTAAATCATGCTAAAATATTGCTTTAAATATTTGAAAATTATATATTTTATATTAGTTAGTTAGTTAGTATTTTATATTAGTTAGATAGTTTCTCAAATTTAACATTTCAATAATTGATATTTTATGAAATGAAAAAAATATTGCTCAACAAAATGCGAATAAAAAGAAAAAAAGGAATAAAAAGCTAGAAAAATGAAAATAGAACAACTTAAGGCGTCAGTTAAAGAATGAGCTTTAAAAATCTATAGCTTACATTAAATAAAAATACAATGACGTCAACAGCGTGGTATAGTTTTATCGTTTCCATTCTAGGCGTGACATAGTTTGCATAACAAATTGTTAATCGTGGCACCTTTTTCAATTCCTTTTACCGCAGCTGATTAGTCGTATCCGGATTCCTTCGGCAGTCTCGGACTGTTGTGCCATGTGGCTGGGTGGCTGGGTGGGGAAGTGCCCTTTAACCTTGTCTGGCATCGTAAAGAAAGGAAAGGAAAGAAAGCAAAGAGTCAGCTAATTCCGAAGCCTATTTTGCTATCTCATTGTGGTTACATCTTTTTCCAAAAGGACCCAACAACAGATAACCGAACAGCAAACCAACAAAACATGTTTTTCAATTCTAGCAATAGGAGCGAAGAGACGGGTAGTTGAATGAAAACTTTACCCAGAAACTAACAACTATGTCGATGAGAGCAGCATATTATGTGAAAGCTACGAACAGATCGGGAAACATCGGCTCGGGACACATTCGCCTCGAGCGGACGACGATGGCGAGATAGAGCAGGGAAAAAATTAACGTCAAGCTAATCTGAAATGGAAGCCAAACTCTTCGCTCCCAAGCTGTCCGGGCATCCAATCTATGTGGCTTGGGGTTGATTGTTCAGTTGCTTGTCCTTGCCCTTTACGTTCGTGTAAAAAAAAGATCCTGTCGTCTTGCTGTAATACCGTTGGTGGAATTCCGATCACAACAGTCCGTACATAAATATTTGTGCGTTTCGATTCCTTTGCTCTCCCGTTCCAGTCTTTGTCATTGTGTGTCCCTGCCTTCTTCGTCCATCACCGTCCGGGCCGGTTTTCCGCATCCAATATCCGGAAACTGCCAATCGGATCGGTAATTTCACAACATTAAAGGGATCAGCATTAAGCGAAGCCCGTAAGGCTGATGGCATGGGCTCCCTCAATCTCACAGCCCACCGCCCCCATCTTCTCCGACAAAAACCAATAAGTATGCTAATCGTGCTTAAAACAGACCACAAACGGTGGTGGCAAGGCAAAGCGGCAGAGCACAAGCAAAAGTCAATCCAGACCGGTGAGCGCTTCTAAAATGGAAAAATCGAGAAACGGGCAGGCGACTCAGCATGCTCCGTCTATTGTCGTTGGCCAATAAACATGGTAAAGCCATTTGCTGCTCCCATAGTTGACGAGTCGATGGTGCGGTTTGGTTGCGGTCAGTTTTTTTTTTTCACTTCCTTGTTCCTAAGTGTTGGATTATTTTTTCTTTAAGTTCGTTTTGTTGTCGTTCTGCCGATACTGTGTCATTGTGATGGATTTTAAGGAATTGAGAATTGAAGGCCATGTGCAGGCAATAGAAAATAGAAAGAGAGAGCGTCCGACTGTGGGAAGGATATTTGGGTTAGGTTGCTGTGGTGTTGTTTTTTTTGTGTGAGACAAGAACAAAAATAGGAAAATGATTAAAACTGATGAAGGCGAAATCAAAAGCAATACAAATGGTTACACAGAAAAAGCATCGTAATGAAGGCACACGTGGAGCTCGTTCACGAATAGTGGGAAAAATATTCTTTATGCTTTGTAGAAAAATGAAGTTGAATTTGCATTTAACGTTATTAGAAAATATGATTTGTATAGAGTATTCAAATGCTTTAAAATTCAGAATATTTTAAACTACTAAGCTTTCATTCAAATTAAAAACAACACGAGATGGTAATCTAGTTTTGATTTTTGAATGGAATGAAATGGAATATTAGCAAAAATGTTTTCAATATTTATCCATCCCATTTTGTCCACCAATTTTCTCACCGCGCTGGACCGAACGACCGTAAATCCTATTAGATTGATCCAAAGGCCAACCGATGCCGAGCCTTTTCGTCTGCTACACGCTTGCGGTCAGATTAGATGAAACGATTCGGATCTGTATAGATTTCAAATTAGTTGATTGACTTTTTATTTGATGGTAAAGTCGGCCGTTTCATGGCAGAACGCATAAGAATGTGATCAAATCGGAAATAGTAAGCAGCAGGAAAAGGAGAACGCAAAGAAACCCTGCCTGCAAGTATAACGTACTAGCCTTTCGAATTTCCCAATCGAACCAACAGATCAGCCGAGTCTTGAGACCACAACGCAGCTTGATTTCTCTTTTGGAGTGGTTTACTTTACGATTTACGAAAGCGAGTTTCGGATTTTATATGTCTTTCTTTTTTCACTTCGATAGGAACATGCCGAGTAACTAGGAGTTTTGGTTTAGTTTTGCGTTCAATTTCAGTTGTGGCCGCAATCGCGAAACGATGAGTGAACTTGAGAGAAGTTTAATAAAAAGGTCGGATGTTAGTTGTTTTTTTTTCTCTCCGTCCTCTTACGTTTTGAGTTGGAAAAAAATCTTCCATCCATTTGTTGAGTATGCTGTATGTATGTGGTTGAGCTTTGAGTGTATATCCATCTTACGGGTAATTTTCTGTGCAGAGCTTTCATGAATAAGGTATGTTGGTTGATGCTGCAATAGGTGGACCATTAACCTAGATCTTGCAGAAAGTCTTCAAATTGATTGATACGTTCGATTGAGGTAAAACGAGTGTTTGTTTGAGTGAGGAAATATTTGCTTTCCGCTATCTGTAATATAAAATTTTAGTCGTATTTGATCGCATTGATTTCGTTTTATGATAACAAGTTAGTAAATAAAAGTGAATTTCATGTACTAGTTTGAATTTACAACTATTAGAAAAGAGAAATCATTTAGTTTAGGTTAATTTTACTAATTTTAAAGCATGCTTGCCA
>KB692501.1:0-12870 GCA_000349165.1 Anopheles christyi | reverse complement strand
CCGCGTATGTTCGTACTCTGTGTGCATGAATGCTGCATCCAACATTCTGAGAACGTGGATGTGCACCGAATGATATTTGCATTAATGCAGTTAATGCGGTACTCTCTCTCTCTCTCTCTCTCTCTCTTCCTCTCACACACACGCACGGGTAAATATACAAACATCGCGTCAAGCTTCATTAACAGCAATTAAAATGATATTTCCTCCTGTTCCTGCATGCACTCATCAAATAAAGTGCAAACGTTCGATTCCAAATATTTAAAAAAAAACACACACACGACAAATGCAGTTCTCGTGAAGGATAATCAGCAATGAGTGGTGTGTAGTTTTGTTCAGCGTGGATGTGAGGGTTGGAGGCTACCATTCCATTAGCAGCGTTAATTTACACAACACAAACACGAATCAGTTCAACGTGAACCGCAGCACATAAATTGATGCGCAGTTAGTGCACCGAATGTCAAATAAATACACCGCGTAAAAGTTGGGAGAAGACGGCCACGATCGTATGACTTCAAAGTATAGAGTCTTTGAAAGAGAAAACAAATGCTCCTATGTACTTTATTAGTTACGTAAATGCATGAGTTCGTGCTCTCATAGTTTGCCACAAAAATAACAAAATTCCAACCAGATGTGACTAATGGAATAATATTCTCACAGTCTCCACCCTACCCCCACTCCACAGAGCCATGGACGCAGAGTCGGAAGGAGTTCCACCGGTTGCAACTGGCAGTGGCCAAACGGCCACCACAACCGACCCAGAGTTTGACCTTGCGGCAAGACGGAAAATGTTCATGTCGCAACCCTCCACCGTGGCCATTCGGCGTCAGCAGGCGGTATGTGTACGACGGGCGCACAAAATCTACGGTACCAAAAAGAACCCAAACGTTATCCTGGACGGCTTGAACATGACAGTGCCCAAGGGCTCGATGTAAGTATGGGTCCACCCGCACCGCTCGTTAATTAGCTGGAGATTTATGTTGATCTTGATCTGTTTCATTTCAGCTACGGACTGTTGGGTGCATCGGGCTGCGGTAAAACGACACTGCTCTCCTGTATTGTTGGCCGACGTCGGCTCAACTCTGGCGAGATTTGGGTGCTCGGTGGACGGCCCGGATCGCGAGGATCCGGTGTACCGGGACCACGGGTCGGGTACATGCCGCAGGAGGTGGCACTCTACGGTGAGTTTACCATACGCGAAACACTCATCTACTTCGGCTGGATTTACGGCATGACCACGGAGCAGGTCGACGAGAAGACAGACTTTCTCTGTAAGCTGCTCCAGCTTCCGAACGCTTCGCGATTCGTGAAAAATCTGTCCGGTGGTCAGCAGAGACGCATGAGTCTGGCAGCAGCGCTGTTGAACGAACCCGAGCTAATCATCCTGGACGAGCCCACCGCGGGCGTTGATCCGGTGCTGCGACAAAGCATATGGGACCATATGGTGGAGATTACCAAGTCCGGTAACACGACCGTCATCATAACGACGCATTACATCGAGGAGACGCGCCAGGCTCACATGATTGGGTTGATGCGTGGCGGCAAGTTCCTGGCGGAGGAGTCACCTGCTGATCTGCTAGCCCAGTACCAGGCGGAGTCACTCGAGGACGTGTTTCTGAAGCTCGCTGTCCTGCAGAACATGGGCAAGCGAAGACGTTCGTCTATTGCGCAGGAGGTCGTGGAGCATGTGCGAATACCGGCTATCAGCAATCCGGCACTGGACCTTTCGCCCGAGGAAGATCATGGCGAAATTTCGGGCGAGTTTGGTGATAACATTTCCATGTCTTCTCGTGGGCCCGATGCGGTCACACCGGAAATACAGGCTCCACCGTTGCCACCGGAAGAGGACACCAAAACACCGCTTGTTGACTACTTGAAGATCATCAAGCCAAATCATATGCGTGCACTGATTTGGAAAAATTTCCTCTGGATGTGGCGTAACGTCGGGTACGTATTTTGAGCATCAACATCGATATGCTCGTTTGAAAAGTTTATCATAAACTCAATGTGTTTCCATTTCCACAGAGTGATGGCATTCATTATCGGACTGCCGGTAGCGCAGATCATTCTGTTCTGCTGGGCGATCGGACACGATCCTGTCGGATTGAAGCTAGCTGTTGCAAACTACGAGCTCGAAGAGGCTGGCTACAGCTTCCAGGATTGTCCAGTATATCCCGGCTGTAACTATTCCCTGCTCAGTTGTCGCTACATGGAATTCCTTAAGAATAGGAGCATAGTATTGGTGAGTCTATAGTACGCAGTTATATGGTTCTCGTAGAATTACGCTTACATACCTGTTTGTGATTTTGCAGGAGCTCTTTTCCACCGAAACTGACGCTTTACAACAAGTAAGCCGTGGCAATGCATGGGGAGCACTCGTGTTTGCTTCTAACTATTCGGACTCGCTAGTGGAACGTACCGAACGCGGTCGTGACGTGGATGATTTCACAATTGACTCTGCCAATCTTGCCGTTACAATGGATATGTCAAGTAAGATATTCTTAGGTAGTTTGTGAAGAGCAATTAAATATCCTCCTCCTTTTCAACTTTCTGTTCATCAGATCAACAAATAGGGACGCTTTTATATCGTGACATCCAGTATGCCTATTTCGATTTTATCGAAAACATATTGATAGACTGTGATGTGAATCCATCCAACGGGCGCATACCCTTCCAATGGAATAAGCCCGTGTACGGCGATCGGAAACCAAACTTTACCGACTTTGCAGCGCCTGGAGTGATTCTCACGTAAGCTCATTTTTCTATTGATACCTGGCTTAAGAAGGAAGGGGCGTATTCACCTTGAACAAGGAACACCTTTATTTCATCTTTGTTTTCGATTCTAGCATCATTTTCTTCCTCTCAGTTGCGCTTACCTCTGGCGCCATGTTAATCGAGCGTAATGAAGGAATACTGGAGCGCTGCCTCGTTTCAGGCATCACCGGTATCGAAATTCTCTTCTCCCATGTCACCACCCAGTTCTTGGTGATGTGCTTCCAGACAGCGCTCGTCATGTTGTTTAGCTTCTCCGTGTTCAACCTTACCAACCGGGGTGACATCGTGTGGGTAATTCTCCTCACCATCCTGACGGGGCTGTGTGGCATGTGTTTCGGTAAGTCTGACATATCCATCACACTATACCTTTGCGTACTAATAATCTCTCCATCGCCACGCAGGTTTCGTCGTATCGTGTTCCTGTGATAATGAACGCTCCGCCACGTACATGGCGATGGGAAGCTTCCTGCCAATCGTCATGCTGTGCGGTATCATCTGGCCGATTGAAGGCATGCATCCGCTGGTGCGGGTGTTTTCCGTCTTTCTACCACTTACCAAATCGACCGAATCGCTACGCTCTATTCTGCAGCGCGGTTGGCTAATCGAGGACCCTAACGTGTACATCGGCTTCGCCTCAACTGCCATCTGGATCGTGATCTTCCTTACCATTAGTATATTGTTGCTCAAGTTCAAGAAGGGATAAGCAATGCTTTTAATCCAGAAGGTATCCATTTAGCGTCACAAAAAAACATAGAGAATTTTGAGCTGATCGTGTGAGCTGTTGCAAGCTCCGATTACTACTATTCCCTTTTGCTGCGGGGGTGCTTAGTCAAACAGGAAGTTTTATTTTTAGGTTATTTACTTTTGGCTGGACTTGAATACATTTCATTTCATTAGTACCACGGGGTAGGTAGGTATATATACTTAACGCAAACCGGGTTGGGACTGAACAAGTGGCATTAAACGGTTCATTCTTCGGTTTCGTGAACGCACCTCGGACATCAAGCGGTAGGCACAAGATGTCTGTATTTATAACATTCCCGATCGACCGTTCTCCTCATAGCACGCTCTTCATCATTTCGCACTCGTTTGATGTGCGCCCTATTCTACTGTTTTGGAGGATGTGTGCGAAAAAGTGGAATGTGGCGCAAGTTTTGGTAGGTTAAGCAGGAAAATGGAATTCAATAAACCAAACAACAATTTTAGCTACGAAATGGCTGTTTTGCACCAATATTTCCAATTGTATCTCTATTTTGTTGTTTTGTGATTGCTTACGCATACCATATTATTTGTTGTGTCAGTAGACACAACCTGAAATGCAATTCCAAAACTCACCTGCAGCCGAAATAATTCATACCAAAAACCTATTCATCCGTTTCCAAATACCACGCACAATCAGGTTTCAATATATCGCTTCCGATACACACCATTTCAGCGGAAGCTATATTTCAGCACATCAACCATAATTAATTCCACGCGTCAATCGACGGTGAGATGTGAATTCAATTAGAAATCCCCATTACCATGGCCGCACAACTAACTCACCTACCGATACGACTCGGTCAACACGTGGCGTACGGAAATGCGAACGAAAAGACACGTCTGTCCCGTGAAAACACCCGCGGTCGCCATGAAGAAGGAGACAATGTCCAGGCGAGTGCTACAACCGGTGCCGGTTGTACCATTTTCCAGCTATTAATTTACATCTGATTGAGCAATTGATTAATTGAAGTAGCAAACAGAGCGGAAAGCCCAGCCAGCCAGGGCAGCATTACGCGCGAGTCCCATTTGTTGCCGAAGGGAATTTTGCAAAACTAGCCCCCGTCACACGGAGTGTCGTTCCCTGGAGAGTCACCGGTCGCACCATAAGGAGCATAATATACAACTATCCTGTGCGCGTGTTGATTGAAATCCTATGAATATTGTATCCATGGTACTAAAGCTAGCCAGCGAAACGTTCTTGAAACGATCCTACCTTCATCTTTACTCAATCGAAGCCACCGATAACATCCGGTGCATTATTCTACCAGCAAGCTCTAAAACCTATGTAATCATATTCACAACAACAACTGTGCTGCCTAGTGGATTAAGCGACCACGGACAAATCAAATAAATTTGTTGGTAAATGAAATTTGAAGCACTCACCTGTACCGCTGGAAGCAAAAGTGTAGCTGCTTACAAAATAGTCCCATTCGCGAGGTCCTGTATGTTTCTTCGCCTGTTTGAAATCCACCACATCCTGGCCGCCAAGCAGCCACACGTAGAGTTGCCGATTAGAGTTTCCCTCGGCTATTTCAGTTTCAGTCATCGTTACACCGTGCATTGGGGAACGTATTTTGAGTTCGCATAAATTGTCGGCCCAGGATTCATTAAGTCGAAACTGGTGGTATAGACCGCGGAAACCTCACGAATCGATTAAACGACCCTATTTGTGGCTGCCACCCGGTATGCATGTGACATGCTACGTCCTTAACTTCTTCTTCGCTACTCGTTAGTGGTTAAAACAAGGAAGGCTTTACCGCAAAATACGCATGAACCGATTTTCCTTGTGACTTTCGCGGGTAACATGCGCCACGAGGCTCGAGTTCTTAACCCACGAGTGACATCGAGGGTGGAGGAATTACACTCCCGGAACGACTCCACTTCCGGCGCCTCTACCGGCTACATGCACTACCAGCTGTTGAAAGCGTTCGCATTTATTAGTCAGCAGTTTTGTGGTTTCAGTGTAAAGAGCTCAAATCAATTAAATTGCTTCCCATCATTAGGCATCGTATGGGAAAGACATTTACCACTCGAAAGTGAAGAAGTGGCTGATTGCTAATGTGATTTGATAAGCTGGGAACATTACGTGCTAATGTGTAAATTGTTATTAGCGGGGTTTTCTATGTTGAAAGGCTTCTTCTGCCAAAAATGTATCAGTCGCCCACATTGTTTTCTACTTTTCGTTTTAAAAGCCCTTCCTTAGAATTCCTTAGAGGACGACGAAACCTTTTAAGAAGAAACGCGTACACTCGCCACATGATTCAATCAGCCGGAATCTCTCGAACTGTCACGACGACAGTCAATCAATGCACGCGAGTTGCAAAAATGACAGGTTTTCCCACACTTGTTAATGTTTTGGATCGACCATGGTTAACAACTTTAACCGTTGCTAAGGACGCTCACCCATTATAAAATAAATGAACGCTAGTGGAAATTGAGTCATATTCTTTCTTCCTTTGAATTCTACAAGATGTCTCTTGGAGCTACAGTTCCCAACCCCAACAAGAAAAATACAGAGAACTGGGACATCTTCAGGCTGCAACGAAAGATCCTTCTAATATTTGGACTTTGGCCAGCGGATCGACTGGTACGTCGTTGGTACACTAAGGTTCTTATTGCCATCAATCTGGTAACGCTGGCCATCTGCATCGTAGGCGAGTTTCTACATGGACTGTACGCTTACCAAGATGGTGATCTTAGTGAATTCATCGAAAGCATCTGTCCAACCGTATCACGAATATCGGGATTTCTTCGTATGGTGTTCTACCTAATTAATGAGGAGAAGATCCATCGCGTACTTAACAACATTAGCAAGGTGCTTAAAGGTAAGCTACCTGGACACTATGAGATACAATGGTAAAACTTATGCAATTAGCAAAACAAATTAGCACTGAAGCACAAATCAGCATTCGGCGATGACACTTTTATTCATTCCATTTTTACGATTCAGATAATCATCCACGGGAAAACAACATCACCAAGGAGATGAAAGTACTGGGACAACAGTTTACCTTCTATTTATTCCTCATGATGTTTTTTGCTGCCAGTCTGTATGGAGTTACTCCGTTTTTCATTATGGGCTACAACTGGTTCCACGAACAGAGACCTCTCGTCAAACTACTGCCATTCAAGTTAGCGTAAGTAGAATCGTCTCCTATACTTACTTTTCCTCTTTAAATATTGTATTCCCTTTTACAGATTACCCTTTGGATCCCAGACTTCACTGTATTTTGTTTTAACGACAATTTTTCTCAACTATGCCTCTGCACCTACCATAACCTCACAGTCGGGCAGTGATGCACTGTTTAGTGGAGTGTGTCTCTACATCTATGGTCAATTTCAAGGCTTCCGGCTAGAAGTGGAAGCTCTCGCAGAATCGCTGGATAAGAACTTACTGAAGAACTCTGCTACTGAAACGCAACGCACCAATCTCGAGTTGAGGCGCATCAGTAAGCGACATCAAGAAATCATTGACCTCGTATCGGAAGTTCGTAACGCTTTTACGCCCAATGTCCTGCTCGTCTACACAGCCACAGCCATCATTATGTGTATCGTGTGCGTTGCAATGCTTGTGGTAAGCTAGTTTGACATAATTTGAATATATTCAAGTCCTTTCAACTTTCTTCTGAAATTAAATTCAGGTAGAAGGAATATATAAGCTCACCTACCTGCCGTACGCGTTTGCCGAACTGACGTTGCTGTTTTTGTACTCGTACAGTGGGACACTGATCCGCGACTCGGTACCTTTTTTTCAAAAAGCTTAGCTTAAGCGTTTTAATCTTTTCAATCCAATGTTTCATTTGACAGAGTGAAGCCGTACAAACGGTAGCGTACAATTTCCCTTGGTATCGTTGCGACCGCAACACTCGCCATCTTATTCAAATGATGATGATTAGGGCTCAGTATGGATCGAACGTTGATGTGCCTTTTTTCGAAACATCGATGGCAAGCTTTTCAGCGGTGAGTTAGGGAGCGAAACTACACTAACAGCAAACAAATTACATTTCACCTTTGCATTGCAGATCGTTCGTACAGCTTCTTCGTACATTACATTGATGAAGTCCTTTTTGTAACACCAAGTTGGAATTGTATGATTTATTATTTCATCAATTTTGATGAATCGTATCACACTCATCAGTGTGCTCTTTGTTCACCGTGATACGCACCCCTCGAATATGAAGAGTTGATAAATCTTTATCATAAATAGGTCACCGGCACAGCTTGCAAAGATGTTATCAGCAAAACCTGCAGCTAAACCACTCCGCGTACTATAAAGTCGGTGCACGTTTTATTACTTCAAAATGACGTGCTGTGGCAAAATGCATTTGCGACCTTTACAGTACCGGCACTGATGACGACGATGTGCACCATCGTAACTATCGTGGCACTAGGGAAAGTTAATTATGCCTAGCCTAATGAGTCTAATAAAAGATGTTAATTGCTGGAAACTAAAGCACGCGTGCTCGTTTCATTCGGTGCTTTCATCTTGAGTGTCCTTCTAGTACGTTAAAGACCAATACTACAAACAGCACTTTTCTTTATCATCCTGCATCATATGCTGCTTTCCCGCTAATCATATGCTCCTTAAGACCACTCGACTGCAGGGTTTCTTTAATTTTTCGCTCAGCTTGCAAAACTACTTTAAGCCACATTTTCTCTTGGGCCTGCATTGAAGGGGGTTTTTACATTCGTGTATTTCATTTGCGGTTATAGTACATGCGGCAAATGGAAAGTAGACGCATACAAAGAAGATGCTTAATGGAGTGGTACAATCTGGAGTCCATTGCTAGGTTACTTTTCACCTCCGTTTGTCCATTTTACACTACAAATACCCTTCTGTTTGTGTTATTCTGCTGCTTAGGACGCACCTTCCCTCTTTATGAGAAACATTCACTGCTACATATGGTTCCACACCTTAACCAGATTACCTTGCAATTGGATCAGTTCAGCTAGAAAATTGAGTTCTGCTCGATTCCAATCCGTCGATTCACCCCAACGGCAAAGGCGAACCCTATTGTACAAGGGAATTTTCTTGCCATCTGGTGAAAAGTGATGAACAAACGTTCGATCGCCCTTACCAACCTATCTTTTTCTTCGGTTTGCTTTTCATCGTGCAAGGAAAAGCTAATTTACAAGAGCAAATTTTACTGCTTTGAAGTGGGGCCGTAAAATAAACACCCGCTCTAATGCGGACACTATAATGCGGTTTGCGAAATGGAATCGGTAGTGAAGCGAGCCTTGTTAGTTCAGAAACATCCGTGGTCAGGATCAATTACTGAACGCCGGGCAAACACTAGACAACCAAACCACTCAC
Organism: Anopheles christyi; assembly: GCA_000349165.1. Classification (NCBI taxonomy): domain Eukaryota; kingdom Metazoa; phylum Arthropoda; class Insecta; order Diptera; family Culicidae; genus Anopheles; species Anopheles christyi. The sequence continues at coordinate 4,022 of KB692501.1, read as the reverse complement.
AATTGCATCGGTAACATGGAACTTCCATTTGTTGTCCTGGTTTGATTGGTCTTACCTAAACATAGCACGCTTTCGAGTGAAACTATTCATGGTAAGCACACGTTACATTCACGCTAGCAACAAACTGTTACATCTTCCCTGAAGGTACCTTAAATAAAAAAACATTGGAAACACAACAAAACAATTGTGTAGTACGCAGCCGTGACTTATTTTTCTTAGCGGTTTACATACATGCATTCGTTAATGTGTTTTTTAAGAGCTAGTGAACTCAATACTTGTATAACGGCACTTTAAACAATATTTGCGACACACTTGCTCCATCAAAATGGCCCTGCATCGATAAGGCGTCAAAAAAAAAACACACATCAATTTCATCACCTTCTGGTCACCAGTTCCGGAAATCAAGCAGCATCTTTCATTTCACCCACGCATTAATCACGCAAACTTTCACCACAAGCCAAGGAGAGAAAAACCTTCTCCAATGGCAAAAGTTATGTTAGATGGACGACGAATGAAAAAGCTAAACCGTTTCTTTACCAACCGCCATCGTTGTGAAAAACAAGCCACCATACCATGCTTTCTTATGCTCGCTAATGAGAATCATATATCTAAGACATGCGTCACCAATTTTCCAACGCTTTTTGGTTCCCTTTCTCTTCCGAAGTCAAATAACTTTCACCTTCATCGCTCTACGACGGTTTCCTCCAATCACCTTTTCCTATTTCCTCACTTCAATCAAATACACTTTCCTTCGCCCGTCGCTAAATGGTGCGAAAAGTGTCCGCATTCTTTGTTGTGAACTTACACTCTTCGCTACGGACTGAATTACTGAAACTTTTTTTTTTTTCATTCACGCATCACAACAACAGCGACAAACTAGCGGCAGGTGGTGGGATTATAGAGCACACCGCTCACCGTTTGGTTACATGGGTGAAATAAGTTCGAGTCTGAGAGCAAGACATAAAGACCATTAGAATGTTATTCAACTCCCTTCGTACGGCTTTCCAACCCCCACCTCTCCGGGTGGTTAGGTTCGATGAGATGCGAAAATAATGATACGGAGGCAAACAGTGTCGATTGCGAACGAAATATGTTTCACCCGACCACCGAAGGTCCTGCTCCCGATTTTTACACGCACAAACGTTCTGCGCTTCCGCGGTAAAAGCTTGGCCCTGCTTGGCGTGGAAATAAATGTGCATATATTTAACCGACGAACTGGCGTACATGGCGCGCACAGCAGTATGTCCTAAAGCTTCGACTAGCGCCGGCACCGGCTGCCAGTGTCACAGAACGTTTGCAAAAAGCGCACGACCTCCAGCTGATGAAGCAGTAATCACAGAGTGGGTCATTGAAGATGAATGTAGTTCAATCGAACAGAGCATAAAATAGAATCATGCCTCTTCAACTGCTCAAACGATATAAGGCTAGGAAGTGGAATGAAAACACCAACATAAATACGTCAACCACTAAAACCGTACGAGACCGCTTCAATCCTGGTAAGTTCTACATTTGGAAACCAAAAAAGCTCCTACGAAAGGAGGCTGTAAGCATTTATCTTTACTCCCTGACGACGCAAGAACATTTCCCACAACATAAAAAAACTTCCTGTTAGGACTTGGTGCTACGGGTGCTTTTATGCACTCGAGTGTGTATGTGTGTGTGAGCATACACAGTTTTTACTATCGGCCGTCCAGTTTCAATTATTCGAGACATCCAGCAGACACATTGCCATTTGGATCATGGAAAATCCAAGCTGGAGGCTCATCACCACCCAACCTTTAAGACACTTCTCTTGTTTGTTTTTATTCTACTAAGAACCAGCGCTACTTTCTTGGCCATTGTAACAGACTCGCCATGTAACTGAACTTCGTCGGTATGAAACGTACAGACATTGTGAGCACTCTCTTGGGTAATAATCTAACATTACTGCGACCTTCCGGCGAAATGTGCTTTCTCTTCGCGTCCACATCTACCACACGCTAACCGCGGATGTCGTACCCTTTCTTGTCTTCGTGTCGCATGATTAAAATCGGATTGGCTTTGATTAATTATGAAGCGTGCACGGGTAGGGCTCAGCGAAATAAATTAATCAACATCCAACCTTATTCGCTCGGGCTTTCCAACTTCCCTCTGTCGCGAGAAAATGCGATGTGTTTTGCGATGCAAAACTGTATGTCTGTTCTGTAGAATGCATTGAACGTACATCTTGGTATGGAATAAATAACTGGCTTCAGAAGCGTTAGATAACAGTTCATCGAGGTTAAAACAATAGTTGCCGAGAACATATGGGTCGTGTTCACTCTGCAACTCAGAAACAGACTATTGATGATGCTAAAGCAATAATGTTTACTCGTATCTGATTACTAAAGCTCTCGAGATGAATGCCACCTACGATAAAATTAAAATATAGATCACTCAAAAATTTACCTTTTCCTTATATTGTTATATGTTATGTCGTCCTTTTCTGATGTCATTAGAACACATACGGTTTACTTTCGAAAGCACTCCCAAAATTCTCTCTAGCATGATAAATTACCTCCAGGCAAGTGTTTTTTTTTTATGGTTTTGTATTTGAACTCACCTGCTCAATGTGCCCAAGAAGCCCATATCCTTGCCATCCTTAAGGTGATCTTTCAAATGCAAATTTGAGCTCATGAATATTCAACATCCAGCTCAAAAGTATTTCCTTCCTTTCTCTCACTAATCAACAATAAAACCGATCAATCTAATGCTCATTACCCAGACGAATTATCGTACATCGAGCAATGTCAGCATATGTATGTGTTGGGGTGTGTTTTTTTTTTTCTTGGTTCCATTTACCCTGTTGGGGTGTGTTTTTTTTTTTCTTGGTTCCATTTACCCTGTGTTCCTTAAACTGCCATTAGTCTTTCGCCCGGAATTACGCCCTTCATTTCGCTGCAGTCTCATTTTACAAAACGCTTGCGTTAGCACACCACTCGAACGCAGAACCTAATGATTGATGAATGCAGATGATTGATAGAACTCGAACGAAACTGCTACGGTTGCATTGCACAATTTAATTGGTGGCATTCGGTTACAATTTTATAAATAATCACACGCCTAAATGCTCAATCCGTCACAATTTTAATCGGAACAACTAATGCTTATCCGATCTGCCAGCTCTCACAAAAACTTTAACAAAACAGCTTCGACGCAGTGTAACTTTTTGAATGAAACGTGAAACTAAAACACAGATCGGTGACATTTCCACATTTCCAGCACTGCACACAGCTGTACAAATATTGAACTTTTCAAGATGTTTCGCCCCATTTGCTGGAGATTTTTACTTGCCGACACTGTTTTTCTTTTCCCCCTGGAAACGATGAAGTGTTTGAGTGCTTTAGGCAAACAAGTAAAAGAGAAACTTTGGTTCCTGGTTTAAGCATAAAAAAACACTCGCCAGAGAACACTCGTTATTTGCTTTGGATAAGTTGAAATCATTGGCGCGAAAATTACAGCATTGAATTAGAAGGTTGACGTGGTGCAATTTAGTCAGTGGTATGCAAGCTGATTCAACAAAGATATTGTACTAGAAGTGAAATACAAAGCATATTGCACACCAGTGCCATCAGTAGTCAGCGATGCTGAACACACTGCTGCACTGAAAAGAATAGCTGCTCCCAAGATAACTGGCTTTATGCATAAACCAACACAACCTTACTTAAACTTCTAAATGGAACGTCAATAAAGGACGATAAGTATTGCTTGTTCTACATCAGCATGAATTCTCACCAAATTATTTCTTCTTCTTTTTATTTTGCACAACAACCATTGCTGGTTAAGGCCTGCTAAGCCAATAATAATGGTGCTTGGCTTTCTGTGACTTGGTGTATCCATAGCACGATAGTTAGTCCAACGTATTGGGAGACCGGACCTCATGAAAGACGTACGCCGTTACCATTCAATCATCGAGTCGCCTCATTGTTTAGCGTCTAATAATTTCAGTCTGAATTATCTATAAATCTAAAAATTATTTATTTATTCATTCTTTTCAAACTCCC
>KB692490.1:0-12774 GCA_000349165.1 Anopheles christyi | reverse complement strand
TGTTCGCATAAACATAGGTTTCGGGGGCTTTATCTTCATGTAAATACTCATCCTCATTGTTTTCGTCTTCTAATTCCGCTTCACTCTTGTGTCCTAGTCGATCTAAACCGCGGCTGGTTCCCGATTGATTTTCATTCTTCCATTCCTTTTGAAAAGCGTTCCCAAATCGCTTTGGTTTGCTTGTTCACCACACCACTTTTCTTTAATCTTTTAGAAACAGCCATCATGATCAGAGTTTATGCACGACCATCGGGTCACTAACACTCGTCTCTTGCAGGACAGTACATGTTGCAGTAAGCCGGGTGTACACGTCCTGTACCGGTTGGTTGCGTCTGGATTGGTCGGGCTGGCGAAAAACGCTCAGGCTGGCTTCGATGAGTCTGGAACGGTTGCGGCGGGAACTGTTGGCGTTTAGGGAGTGGATCAGGATGTCGGGTGCCGCTTCGTGTCCTCCCAGGACAGGTGCCATATCAATGACACGGCACAAATCACTTGCCAGCTCACCAATCCATCGTCCAAACTCCATCAACGTTACATCTGGCGTTACAAGCTGCGCAAATCATTGACCCTAGGAGCGGCCATACACCTTATTTTCCGTATAACGGACTCCACGATCAAGTCAGGCCTTCCATAGCGAAATTTAAGTGTCTCGATTGCCTCGTTCAACCCATCCGGGAAAGATACGAGATGTCCAACCGCCTCGAGAGCGGGCCCCTTGAGTGCGTGTTGCAGACGGATGGTGTTTTCGTCGTCCGTATAGCCACAAGCAGCGGTAGTGCGGATATACGTGGTTATAAACACTACCCAATCATCCATGTTCCCGGAGAAGATCGGCAAGTCTCGAGGTACAGGTTGGCGTGCCGCGATCTGGCCTTGGCTCAGGAATGTGGTCGTGCGTTTTGTTGCGTTATGTGCCCCGTAGTTTACTCCGTTGTGTTTCCAAAGTGCTGTGAGTTTTCCGGGTGGTTCGCGAACGCTTGATGTGTAGCGTAACCGTACTGTGTCGCGTTTTTCGGTTGTGTCTTGTACCCGAATGGTGCGACGTCCCTGGGGTGTGTCGCGTATTCTGCATCTCGCATGTGTGTCGCGCATCCTGCCTGCATATGTGTTGCGTATCCTACATAATGTTGTTGTGTTGTGTACATCACGTGGCCATGTTGTATTGCGCGAGGGCTCAGTGTGCGTGTGATCCTCGCGTCGTGGTTATGATCTACGGGAGATGGATCCCGCGAAGGTCTAACTTTCTGGCGGGTGGTCTGGCGCATGGAACCCTCCATGTCGCGGACCCATTCGTCGAACTCCAGTTCTTTTCGCCCCAGAATGCTCGGGGCCTGCGCGATGGCTGACTCGCCATCTTGGGCTTCCGCGGATTCGAGCTTTAATAGTTCGCGCGTTCCTGAAGAAGGCAGTAAGACCCCTCACAACGTAGCGTCGAGTAAGACAGGTGAGGCAGACGGTTACGGCCCCGTATCACCGAATCACTAAAACATTTGTCGTATTTTCCGCAGTTGGTTTTAAAAGGAGGCTAACTCCTATCCTGCCGTCCTTTTTATCCCTTTTCCTTCGGTTCAGCTTCGTGTTTTGCGCCTGAACTTTTCAAGTACCCGTCTATGACAAGTGGTTGGATACCTTTGGTCAACGGTTTCGTTATTATTACATTAAATGTAATATTTTATCATAATACATGATAATACAAAGTTTGGCATGAATGGCAGAAGACGGTTTGTGTGTATGTGTGTGTTTTTTTGTTTCACAAGGAGGGGGAATCTTCTTAAACTCCCATGGTCGCATGGGTGTTGACATAGGATTCTTACCCAGTAAACCCCCTCCTTGGGCCTTATACCCTTACTCATGGGTTCACCTTTTGGTATGCTTCGTGGGGAAGAGCTTATGCATTAGCATTGCACCATGGACCGTTTTTGCGGGACAGCTTGACAGTTTTGTTTCACTTGACCAGTGGCTGGTGGCTCTCGTTTTACGCACTCAATGTCTGGCACGCTAGTGGGTCTCTCTTCGACACACGCGCACTACACTCTACTCCTCACTTTTTGCATCGCACTGCACACTCCCTATCGCTGGTCGTCTTTCCATTTCCGATGCATTTTCGTAAGTATTAGACGCATAGTGGTTGCAGCAGCCACCAAAAAATCGGCACATTGTAGCATTACCTGCACTAGGTTCGATCGGCAAACATGACATGAAAGGACCTGTGTGACCAAGAAGTCCACACTACCATGTTTCCTTCCCAGCCATGTCGAAATTTTCAGAATCAGCGAGTATGTAAACCTACTGTTCACCGCGTTGTTCCACCCGTTTTGCCACTGCAGCATCGATTCGGCTCTTGACGCTTTTCTTGCAGCTTCAGTGAGAGGTTCCCCCGCGCTTGCCTTCCGGAAATTCAGCAAGTCCTCCTCGAGGGTGATACAAAGGGGCACCACGCCCGCAATAACGCACACCGTTTCCTACGAGATCGTACGGTACGCACTTGCGACGTGGATAGCCAAATGTCGGTGTACCTTGTTAATAGCATTCTGGTGCTGCTTGTCTTCGAAAATATGCGCACAAACTGGCGCCCCAAACCTCAGGACCGATATGGCGACGTTGGCATGAAGGCGTCTTATAGTGCTGCTCGGTCCACCAATGTTCGGTGTGAATGACGCTTGTTTGGTGTGAATGATGATCGGTGTGAATGACGGTTCATTGCCTTGTTACATGCTTCCTCGAGGTGACGCTTGAACTTCAGCCGGTCATCGATTATAACTCCGAGGAACTTCAGGCTTCTGACATACTCAATTGGCACTGAGCCTACCATTATTGATGCCTTCTGAAGTTCCTTGTGGCTTTTGATGATTATGAATTCCGTCTTTGCGTGCGTATCTCCAGCTTCACATCTCGCATCCACTGATCAATCCTGTTTACCGCATCCGTCGTTAGCATCTCAATCCCCTCAATCGAAACGGCTGAGGCGGTAAGCGCGATGTCGTCGGAAAAGCCAGTAACCTCTACTCCGGTAGGCATGGTGAGGGTCAGTACTCCGTTATACAAGTCGTTCCACAGTGTGGTGCCAAGTACTGATCCTTGTGGCACGCCTGCGGTGATGTTGGCTGATTTAACTCCTTCCTCCGTTTCGTAATACTAGTCATGGGCGTGAAATATTGTTTTTATTGGTTGAACCATTGTCATTGTGGCTATATTCCTCTACTGGCGTTATCGCGTATTTTAATATTAAACTATTGAATATCAAAAATACATGGCCTGGTGCCATGAATCTCACTGTACATCCACACGTCATTTGCTTAAAACGAATTTCACTACTAGCGCGCTTCAGTTAGAAGTAGTGTTTCATGTAAAGCATGTCCATAAGAGCCTTGAAATCCAAAAAAAAAATTCAGAATATTTTACTTTAATATTGCGCTTTTTTCAAAGTCGATTAGACCCCCTATCCCCCCTTCCCCACACACACCCACACACACAGGATAGCTAAAGAGCTATCTCAATGAGTGTGTGTTACTACTGCTCTTTAGCTATCCTGTGTGTGTGGGTGTGTGTGGGGTATACAATGGTTCAACCAATAAAAACAATATTTCACGCCCATGACTAGTATTCCGAAAAGACCGAGGAGCTAGAAAAAATCACGCAAAGTGTGTGTGAGAGAGAGAGAGAGGGATAGAGAGGGGGGGGAGGAAATCGGATGAATAATTAGTTTTGAAATAACGAGAAATCCCATGATCCCAAAACAAAAAGCCATTACTAAGCACAGTTTCGTGACTGTTGTCTCTTTTACTGTCTCGCAGCAACTCTATCTACCTGCTGGGAGAGAGTGTAGATAGTACACAACAAGAAAGGATATTGGAAAATAAAGGAAAGCAATAAAACGTGCCGAACCCACCCCACTCCCAATTGAAGTCCTCCCAACTATGGGTACGATAATGCGAGGTTAACAGTGCAAAGGAGTATTGGAAACTAGTTGATATAAGTACACAGAAAGGACTGTTTATTGCTGTGTATACCAATAGCTTAACCAACAAAACTTTCACCTCGTACGAGTTTAAGGATATTTTCCTCGTGCATGCGCCTGACAGTATGCAATCAAACGTTTATATTTTTATTGTTTTTTATTTATTTTTATTTTTTTATTGGTGTTATTGATTTTTATTGTATTTTTTAAGCCTAAATTATATTCCAATTTAGGACACAAAATCATACCATTATGATTAACTGTAGCGCTACTGCTATCAGTGTATTTTATGTATACCTAGCAATGAAAAGTCTGACACATCCTACCAGAATTCACACGAACGCAGCAAAAGGAAGCTCGCAAGCTGTTATCCTCGACTCCAGCAGCGAGTATAAACCCTGAAACCCGCGCTCGCACTGACTGAGGAGACGAAGCAAAGGGTGAGAAAAAGCCCCCCATTCGCTAAGAAAGGATACGTCCAGCCCCGAAGCAACCGTTTTCCACCCGTCAGCTCTAGTCCGACCGGAAAGGTTGCTCTCATGTAAATTGTGGCGCATGCGAGAATGAACGACCCATCTGTTTGGGCGGCGGATGCTGTGGTGGCTTGGGCACAGCCTCAGCAGCAGCGTTGGTGTTTGCTTATGTTCAATGAGCGGGCTCTCGGCGATTGCTCCCGTCCTGTCATCAGCAGACGGAGTCATCTGTTCGGATCAGATTCGCGGGACTCTCCGGGATGGAAATTGCTTTCTCGTGGGTACGGTCTCTCACTAATATCAGATACGTCTCCCTCTATGTGCCGTGCGAAACAGAGATAAAATGAAGCGAAACTGACATAAATAGGAGCACAGAACGGCTACAATCTCCTCTTTCCTGTTGGATACACTCCACCGGGGGAACCAGAGAAGCCACGAAAGGATACAGATGTGTTTTTTTTTTCGCTTTTGTTGTTGCATAGTCTTCTCCCGCTCAAGCATCACGCGGACGAATACGTTCCAGCATGACTGAGCGATCTTTGTCATTCACGTGCGTTATATCTTATTGTGTATTGCTGTTGTTGTTGGAGCTGCTGTTTGTTCGTTGGTTCTTATAATCTCCACTTCCTACCATTTTATCAGTGGCGTTGACGTACCAAGAACCTAAGCTCAGATACTGTTTTGCGTTATCACACGAGTGATGTGCAGTCGCACGGCGGATGCTGATCACGTACGGAAAATGTGCTCTGCTCTGTCGTGGCCCAGTGTTCATTAGTGCGTATATCCTACGGTGCCGTGTGTCATCTACTGTTCCTGCTTACAGCTCGCTTACGTTTCCGTTTGCTCTAGTGCTAGTATATCAAGTGTTCGCCAGCGCTCGCGGCCGCTGCAGACCTTATGAGCCTGCCAAATCTCGGCCTACTTTCAGTAAGTCTTAAACGTTACTGACTTGACCTCCCGACCAACCTACCCTTCCTACACCGCACCTCCAACGGATCAGGAAAGTGTCGTTAATACGCGGACGACGCCGTTAAATCATCGCTTGCGGTAGCGCCTGAATGAAACTCTATGTCCCCAATGGGATACGGGTGTTTATGTTGACGCGCGCGCACGGTTCTATGAGTGTGTTTGTGTTTGTGAATATATCGATGTGCATTTCAGCTGTTCAAAGTTATTTGTATTTTTCAACAATACCTTGTCCTTTGTGGCCTCTTTGTGAGTGCAAAGCCTTCTGCCCGATCGAAGTGGAAACTGCCGATCAAAGAACTTCGCTCCGCTAATAAGCGAAACATGTTTACATAATTCTTTACAGTGATTCAATTATGTAATACATCAATCAACCCTAAAAACCAAATCATTACAGCATCTCCACATTCCTTCCTTACACTCACACTAACATCCGTGCGCATCACTTTTCACCGTTTTATAGTATTTGAGATTGTTTCTTGCAATCTCTCGTCAAATTGATACACTTTTGGCTATGAAATGTCGATTAGCAACTGGAGGAGAAGTACAACACGGCTTGTGTATGGTAAATTTAAAAAAATGTTTAAAAAATCACCCAAGGTGGCAAGCTGTCCATTCCATCCTATGAGATAAAAAGGTGTTTCGTTTCTTTGTCTAAAAGTCACGTTCGAGATGGTGTTTTTTACCACGCTACCTGCCATCTATGTCGCATAATCAATGGCTTTCAGTGCAGGGTTGACAAGGTTCAAAGCGTTTGGCAGTAAATCGATGGCTGGAAGAACAGCCGTGAACCGTTTTGCCCGGTACCCGTTCAAAGGATCTCTGTTAGTACCAGAACAGTTGCTTACAATTTTCTATCACCATTACGTGTATGGTTTGAATCTGTTGATAGTGTTATCTTACGGTGAAATAAAAATACAATGCGTTAATATTATTGATAATGATGATGATGCCCATCTCGTACTCCTGTGTAGGATTGAGATGTGGCGAAGTGTTAAGATAACTTAAAAATCAGAAAAAACATAAAAACTCAAGCTAAAATCAGCGAGTGGATAAATGCCGTAATGCCTACAGGGATCCTTCCGCCAGCGCACAACCGCAAGCCCCACTCAAAACCCTATCCCGAAACCCTATCCCAACTTTCCCAGTCGTGTATTAAGTCACGACTGCAAGAGCCGACCGCACCCCACAGGCCCGAGACATCTGCCAACGACGCTGAGATGGCCAAAGAAATCCTGTAATAAAAGGGTCCTTAAGGTTAAACCTAATGGCAAGTCAACTATACGCGCGCGTGTCTCAATCACTACACAGTCTCATTCTACTTAACTTAAGTTATCAAATTTAAACAAAACATCATCATCATCATCATCTGTAGATATCGGTGATTGTGTTCTACTGTGTGATTAAACTATTGTGTCCTACACACAACATACTGATGAAAACATAGCATGCAGGAAATCTACAAAAACGAACTTTGTACATGTGCCGCACAGGAGCATCGAAATCCTGATTTATATTTATATTTGAATTTCCTTATCGAGCGTATATCAACTAGACATTTCAAAATTGTCTCTTCTTATAATGTTAGCAACTAACCGGTAAAATTATTCCGTCAGCAAAATTCAAACCGACGTCTATCTTACGCTTCTAGATCTACTGCCAACAGCGATGCACTAGCGAGAGAGTTATACCTTTTCGTGTGTACCGCATTGTACCACACCGTATGCGTATCACTCAGACACGCTTACTACTACAATTAAAACATAGTTAATTACTAATATTGCATTACATCGCGGAACTCATTACTACTAAGATTATAACTTTGCTTTTTCTATTTTTGCTCTAAAAATGTATCGTTAAGTTTAATTTGTAATAAATATTCTCATTCTCATCTCGCAACTCTGCCCGATCGGTTACAAAATCCTGCTTGCTGCAACAATCGAAAGAACGTGCTAAATACCTCATCTTTCGAGTTATGTCTCCTAAATAATCTCAACTCTGGTTTTTTCGCCCGCTTCTTCACAGTCAAGCTCAACGACGATACCAGCTTAGTGCTGCTGGGGACTAGTAGATGTCGAAGATGCTGCTGCTAGTGAAGCTTTAGCACAATCACGGCTATGAGACCAAACACGCGGAAGTAGAGAAGGTTAGCTTTCACGTGAGCTATTTTAGTAGGATGCTAGCAAGGTGTTTATTTTGTAGGGCGGTTATCTGTCTGCGATCTTTGCCATTTTCTCACTTAAATATATATTTTGTAATTTAAACTTCTCTAAACTCTCTTCTACATTGGTTTTGATTGTATGGGTTTGAAATATTTTAAGAGCCTTTTTATTAAATATTAATACAGCAGGTATAAACAAAGTTTGTATAATCCATACTTTCAGGCGTCTATCAAGTCTACGAAACGGGGAAATGTTAACTTTGGCCTATAATGCAACTTATTTCTTCACTTCTGTACAGGTACGTGTGTCTGCGCGAGCGTGTTTGTATGCTTGAGCGTGTGTGTTTGGTGCTGTGCGGCTGTATCCGTTAAGTAGGTAAGCGGTTTAGCAGCGAATTTTACTGGAGTTTCACTGCTTGGAATTAAAAAAAAAAATACCGTACGCAACTAACGTAAACAAGTAGAAGTTAGCAGTATAGCAGGAAATATTAGCCGTCACCGTCAATCAACCATCAAACATGTGGCAAATTCTGTTCCTTTGCTTCTTAAACTCAGTACAACTTAACAATGCGTTGCGAAGGTAAGTTAAAGCTCGGGGAGTTGTGATTGTTTTTTCTAGAAAGGAATAATTGTATTGAAATGGTTCAAAAATTGAAAAACTATGCGTCTACAGTGACGCTATTTGCATGACAAATGGTGTTTTGCTATGCTTTACTTTTGCTCCATTTTGGTTCCTTATAAAGCTGTGATCTCGTTGCAGCGTACATCAGAAGTCGATGGCGGCTGGCCGTCTGGAGAATGTAACACAGACAATATCACGTATACTGGAGGGTTATGACATTCGACTAAGACCAAATTTTGGTGGTAAGCGCTACGAAGCTAGCACGGAACAAACGAGATTGACTGTCGTTCTCTATTATTCATCAGGAGAACCGTTGCACGTGGGGATGGACCTCACGATAGCGAGCTTTGATGCAATCTCGGAAGTGAATATGGTAGGTTAAATTAGAGTTTCTTGAAACTCTCCCCTCACGCAATGACCGCTTTACTGTTTAACCTTCTATCGCCAAACGGCAGGATTACACTATCACTATGTACCTAAATCAATACTGGAAGGATGAGCGGCTAGCGTTTAACGCATTCGCCCTGTGGGGAGACAATCAGAAGGATCAAACCGGTGAGATCATCATAGAGGACGACGGTGCGAACGATGTGATTACGCTTTCGGGAGATTTCGCCGAAAAGATCTGGGTGCCGGACACGTTCTTTGCCAACGATAAGAACAGCTTCCTGCACGATGTGACCGAGCGCAACAAGCTGGTTCGGCTGGCGGGTGATGGAGCGGTAACGTATGGGATGCGTTTCACCACGACGCTCGCCTGCATGATGGATCTGCACTACTATCCGCTGGACTCGCAGAACTGCACGGTGGAAATTGAGAGCTGTAAGCTTGCAAGCGCGAATATTCGCATCCAAATGCACTCTAATGAAGACTGTGAATTTTATATGCCCTCTTTTACTCTCTCTCTCTCTATCTCTCTCTATCTGTCTCTCTCTTCCTCTCTAACAGATGGCTATACCGTGTCGGATGTGGTGATGTATTGGCGTTCAACGCCAATACGTGGGGTTGAGGAAGCAGAACTACCACAATTCACTATAATCGGTTACGAGACGAACGATCGAAAGGTAGGTAAGTCTACGGGACGTTGACAATATAGCTCATTCGAGACATGTGCTGGATGTCTTTGATATTAATGTAACACAACCATAATGCTCTGCTCTGATCTATCTCTCGTGCAGGAAAAATTGGCCACTGGTATTTACCAGCGACTGTCCCTGTCATTTAAGCTGCAGCGCAATATCGGCTATTTCGTTTTCCAAACATATCTGCCCAGCATATTGATCGTGATGCTATCGTGGGTATCGTTCTGGATCAATCACGAAGCCACCTCAGCCCGTGTAGCGCTTGGCATTACGACCGTGCTGACGATGACGACCATTAGCACAGGCGTTCGAAGCTCGCTGCCCCGCATTTCTTACGTCAAGGCGATCGACATCTATCTGGTGATGTGCTTCGTGTTCGTGTTTGCAGCGCTGCTCGAGTACGCCGCCGTCAACTACACGTACTGGGGTGCTCGCGCCAAGAAGAAGAGCAAAAAAAACAAGGAAGCCGAGAGGAAGTTCGGTAAGTCACCAGTCTGTTAATGTTTTGTCTCTGGATCTTAAAAAAAAAGATTTGCATTGTTTTCGTTATGTGTTAAAAATAGGAAAAACGGAAAAGACATCGACCTGCTCCGCAGATGACATCATCGAGCTGCAAGATATCCGTATGAGCCCGATCGCATCGCTACGCAACCGCCACTACTCGAACACGATCACCACGACCGACAGTGTTGATTCGACCAAATTTCCGCCAAGCTTCCGGATTGCACGATCGTATGGGTCGAGTACCCGTAGCGGTTTACGGTACCGTAGCTCGAGAGGTAATTTCTTCTTATCTTCAGTTTATGGAAACTACGGCATCAATGCTAATGGTCTTTTTTTTAACTGTTTGTACCTCTACAGGTCAGGGCCGACCGAAGATGCTCCATGCCATCAAGCGGGGCGCGTCGGTCATCAAGGCGTCCATACCGAAGATCAAGGATGTGAACGTGATCGACAAGTATTCGCGGGTCATCTTTCCCGTGAGCTTTGCTGCCTTTAACGCCGGCTACTGGATATTCTACGTGCTCGAGTGACCAACAGTCAACTAAGAGCGCAGCCGGCATTTACTAGCAGTCATAGTAGACCACGCTCTGTAGATCATTCATACAAAAATACACACACACATACACATCTACAATTCGCTCTCATGAAATATACCCATTTATATCCACGCGGTGGCGATGCAATTGAGCCAGCAAAGTGAGCAACCCCGGCTTTGACAAAAAATGTATCGCACAGTGAAAGAGAGGATAACAGAGCAGACAAATCAGATATTTCGTTTTTGATTTTAATTTCTACATCCTTTTCACATGCTCTGTATCTGTTTGCTCGACAGCTCAAAATCTATTCTATTAAATGTGCAGCGGTAAAAAATTCTTGTAAAAAAACTAAACCAACGACCTATATGATTGGAAGAGAAAGGCAAGTAGATGATTTTGTGTTGCATGAAGAAATAAAACATCCAACAGGTTTAGGCAAAATTGAGGCTTTGGCGAATTTGTAACAATAACTGATAATCAAAGAAACAGTCATATTATTTTTCAAAAAATACACCAACACACAGAAGTAAAGATTACTAGGCTATAAAAATCCAGCGGTGTGCGTTTCTTATTTTTTTTCTGTTTTTAAATGATGACTCTTATTGTCTAATCCACAGATGTCAAATACGCGGCCCGTGACGATGTTTGATGCGGCCCGCGACACATTAGAGCCAAACGAGGAAATTGTGTCTTCTGCACGCATTTTGCATAGTTCTCGGTGGTTTTTCGGCACGCGCTCTGCACTTCTTTACGATAACACAAACTGAACACAATCGACGGCGTCACTAACTGTGTGCTTGTGTGTGCACTTTGCCTTCCATTATCGCTTGCCACCTCTTCTAAGCTGCCCGCGACTTTCAATCAAACTCGTACGCGGGGCGCTTGTCGAATAGAGTGTGGGCACAGTGCCCCAGGAGGTGCTGGGACATTGGAAGACGATTCGTTGCAAAAGTGAAGGAATAAGAGAGGGAGCACGAGTAATTTTCAATTCAGGGAGTAACAGAGGAGATATGCTAAAATCATGTGAATTTGAGATACTTTGCCCGAACGGGGAAGTTGGGAATAACAGTTAAAATGGACAAAAGTGTTGAATTAAACCTTGTACATGGAAAAATTAAATATTCTTTTGTTGAATTCAAAAAAAGATTTCAAATTTGCGATGAGCTTGTGATGGAATTTCATTTCTTCATTTTCTGTTCACCCTGTCAAACAAATGCAAATACTGTCTCTATATATATCAGCTCAAACTGATTGATTTACATAAGGATTCAATTCTTAAATAACAATTTACATTAGTTTGGTCAAAAGAATTTAATAATTTCATAATTATATGGAATTCTTTAAACTTAAATTATAAGCCGCAATAATTTTCTCAATGTTTGGAACTATATACGTTAGGTTCACAAATGAACCTAAATCTAAACTTTGTTAACGAATAATTTTCATTATTTCTTCATTATTCTATCCATATATTCTCTACTACTTCTCTCTTCTATCTTCTTATATTTCTTCTTCTATTGACCTGACTAGTATGCGGCTTCTGTTATATTAGTTTTTGTTTTGTTCTGTTTTCTTTTTTATGCTAAGAATGCTTAAGATTAGGGGAAGGATTTAGCTAGGCAAAAAAGTATTTGTAAAGCACATGTGGCAAATAGACAAATAAATTAATAATAATAAGAATAATAATAATAATAACGAATGATCATTTGAGTGATGTATTGAAAATCTCTAGTGCTCAGGACATAAAATCTGATATAGATGCTATTGTACTAGAAAAACGACTCCAATCATTAGGATCAACAAAATTTGTGTAAATATAAAAGGAACCTTGTGAAAATATAAAAAAATAATTAAAATTCTGTGAGAAAACATAGATTCAAAATTAACGAAATTTTTAAGGTACTCGGAACATGCACTTATTTTGTTATGACCACTAACATGGCCAAGAAAATTGCCACATACAAACGTCTCCAAAATTAATTCCCATTGTCTTCAACATTTAAGAAAGCTCTATTACCCTCTATTATTTGCTCTATTATGGCAAATATTTACTACAAATAATACACAGTTCACATGTAACACACAGTTTTATAACAAAGAGTGAACATATTTTAAGAAGTATTTTACTTATAAGTAATTATACATGTCAGTGTATTGTTGATGTTATTTTAAAACTATTTATTCACCGTTAAAGTTAAAAGAACCTTGAACAAATCAATGTTGGCCCGCGGACCGGATTTAAGCAGAAATTTGGCCCGCGCGGTCAAACGAGTTTGACATCAATGGTCTAATCAATATTTTTTCAGTGTGCTAACATTGAACCAAACACAGATGTGCAAAATCGTGTACCTCTTTTTTCTTTACTCAATAATCATCGACTGTTTTTTCTCTTAAATTATTAAATTAAATAGTCACTCATCTAGATGAAAAAGTCTTCTTCTTTGGTGGCCTTCTCATAGATGAGCACGTCGT
>KB692479.1:0-14237 GCA_000349165.1 Anopheles christyi | reverse complement strand
AGATAATCAAGTCCAAGTTAAAGTATTGACCTATTATCAACATTCCTAGAAAAAAGCATCGGTTGAGGTCGGGACTGTTTAAACATACCAGGGTTTAATGTAGTAAGGAATTTATGCCTTATTATACACTACGATTTTGGCCAAAATTGTGTCAACTGATGAATAGTTTTTCGTAGAGAAACTATATAAAAGAGAAAAGAGTTCATCTCAAAGTTCTTTGGTCATCCACTTTTCAGAAAACATACTTCACACAATATTTTAATTTCAGAAACGCTTTAAAAGGTCCTGACTCACACCTTGGTAGACCAGCACGACCGGTTAAATCTTTAGAAAAGAGGTTTTGAGGGATCGTGTATTCTTGGACACATCCTACAAATTATCAATGGAAAACCAACCAAAAACCTTGATATAAAAACCAAGTCACTGTTCAAAAAAATCACTTTAAACTAATTCTAAATTACCTATTGAATATCAAGAATTTTGCTTTGAAGTATGTGATAGATTATTTTGTTTCATCTTTGATTTTTCATTAAATTCTTGTGAAAATATCTAATCATACACTTTTACAAGCATTTTTCTTTTCATGATTTTAAAAGCCTATATAAAAATTAAAAAGAGACACATGAGCAAAAGTAAGTAATGGTCTTAAATCAAAGAAGAAAAAAAAGAAATGGCCTAAGTTTAAAAGGTAAAGTAAAGGTAAAGTGAACGCAATTTATCAAACTATTTATCGTTCCATATAATAATGTATAACTGACAGACTGTTGGCTCCGTCTTATGCCTTAGCTTTCATTAGGTCAGCTAATGGCAGCAATATGCCACCGTACTACTTGGTTCGTATTCTTAGAAGATAATATGCTGCTTTGGAATATTCAAGCTGAAGGTGTATTGACAGTTTAAATGCTTATCATAACAAAAAACGAATCTTAAATGCGACACTTCCTTCATTCATTCACAGTATGAATAGCTAGAGTCCATGTACATTTGTGAGAAAGGTTAGGAAAACTATTAAACTGTAGAATGCACCAAGGATGAGTATTGCTTACGAACTAACATTTACTAATAGTTGTTAAGAACTATAGTTCATCCTTAAACATTAAATTCATGCTTTTAAAAACTAAAAGTCTGCTAAAAAACTATGTTGTTGTTCACACCATTCAATCTTTTTCCTCACTAGTTGCACGTGATCAACACAATTGTTCACTTGTACCAACCATTTGCCTCCTTACGCCACAGTCCTCAATCGCAAAACATGAATGCATTTCACTCCACGCTATATACATCATCCACAGTATAACACTTTAACATCTAAAATTCAATTTTCACTATTGAAATCCAAATCCCATCCATGATTGATGTAGTGAAAAACACTCGGCTAACCAAACACGCTTCCACCAACGGCTTTTGTTTTTCCTGTGCCGTTTTACCTAATTTTTCCCTGCCTTCCACACGTCATTTCACGGTCATTGCGCTCCGTTTTCGGCGGTTTCAATCACAGCTGTGCCGAACTGCACCGAAAACACCACCAACACATGCAACGCAGCTATATTTTCCTTTGGTGTTTTTCTTCCTCACATCGGCGCACCGGCTTTTGGGGTGGGTTTAAAAATACAACAAGCACGCAATACGCCACAAACACCCTTTTGCTGACCGTCGTACAGAAATGGCGAAAATTGCGAAATCGCCGTACGTATTCAGACCCCGTTTTACATATGACGCGCCATGCGGTTGTGGAAAATTGTGTAACAAAGTGTTTGGATTGAAGTGGTACGATCGATCGATAAGGTTTTCCGGCCAAGCGATTGGGGTTTTGGAGGATTGAACTGTCAAAATCGTTTCCATTTGTACCTTTATCATCACTATCCAGCTTCCAGCCGGCGTTAACAGCTTTCGTCATCGTGGTATTAACTTGTATTGTAACACACTTTGCAAAACATCAACTAAAACCACGATCGATGTTCTTGTAAATCACCAGCTTCTCTTTCGTGCCAAGTTTTCGTGTGATCTTATAGGTGCAAAAACTCACGATCGACTGAGCGGCGATCGACGATCGCCGGTGTGTATGTGGTTGGCGTTAGGAACGGTTAAACCGTTCATCGATTTTTGACCACCCACAGCCGAGGGGACGATTGTGCTGGTCAGTGAGGAAAGGCCGCTTATTGGTGGTATACATGCTATGGGCAGGATGGTATGTAACTAACACCAATATGCTAATGTTTAATAGACCAAGACATTCGTGGAAGTATGTTACATGAGGAAGCGGTTTTAACGACGAATCTTTGAAGAATTTCCCTTTGATTTACAAACATCCCAAATAACAACCATACCACAACGCCATACATCAATCTTATAGGTAGTGGTGATTTCAAGCGCTCAACGTAAACCACCTTGCGCAGAAGACGCACCATCGCTTCAGTTCATCCATCACTCCAAACAAACCGTTTGCGTTTTACGAATGAGCATGCGCCCGAATCTATTTACGTTACGCAAATGAATTCTGTTTGCACGGGGCATGCAAAACCACTAACAAATTCATTCGCCCAGCAGAAAAGTGCAAACAACGCTTGTTGTTTGGTGAGTGAATTACAAAACACCCGTTAGCTTCATTTGCAAAGTAAAAAGATAACGTTTTTATTCAACATTCCCGTTACGACCGCTCCGTTACGGTGTACAGTAGGTAACGCCTGGTGTAACGCTTTGAATCCATGACAGATATGAAGTGACACGGCTGCTGACGGACGGTTTGCTGGATGCGCACGATACACCATAGTTTACCACACCGACCAGATAGACGTACCCACCGGATGTGAGGAAGAGTGGACCGCCGGAATCGTACTGACACGTATCCTTACCCGCCGTGTACGTACAGATGTGCGAGGTGAGTACATTTGGCATGGAAGCTTGGCAAGACTGCTCGGTGATAACGTTGAGCGATACCTTTCGGAGTACGTTCGAGGTCGGTGCACCAAAATCCATCGTACCCCAGCCGGTCGCTTCAACGATCGAGCCCGCAAAGCTGGCAGTGGAGAAGCGGAACGGCAAGCAGGCAGGTCCTACGCCGGCATTGAAGATGATCCGATCCACCGTCCGTACGATCGCGATATCATTGCGTGATGGGTTTACCACGTACTGTGGATGGTTCGTGACGGAAGCGAGACGCATCAGCACCGAGTAGCTGGTGTCCGTACCGACGCTTAGATTGTGGTCACCGACAAGTAGTCCAGCCGCCCCAATACTGCGTCCCCTCATGCAGTGAGCGGCCGTTATCGAGTGATAGTCGGAAACTGTGGATATAGAAAGCGTATGTCTTATCACACTCGAAGCAGCATGTAGGGAGGAGAGACTACTCACTAATTGTAGCACCACAGAAGACGCTCCGTGACGTCGAGTCAACCAGGCCAGCCATCATAGGAAATTCGTTCACTAGCGTCGGCACACCGTTGACAATTTTGGATGTTCTACGCAATCCACAGCTACATCTAGGAGCCTGCGCAACGACCTGACACCGAAACCGCCCACCAGTTGAGGTGGTGGTAGTACGCAATGCAAACACCGCCCGATTACCAGTTGACTGTAGCGTAAAGGTACGCTGTCCGCAGTACTTGGTGGCGTAGGCAAGCGTAGGATCATTCTGTAGCGATATCTCCAAACGATCCGCTGTACATCCGGTTGACTGCAATGTGTTGTGTGTGAAATTAGAAGTACATCGATAGTGGATCGCAGCTACCTCACTTACCGTGGCCAGATACATGTCGTAACAGTTCACGTAGATCGTATTACCAGTCGGGGCCGTCAGCTGCCAGCGACAGTTAGTACCCTTGGCATAGTAGTTGGGAAAGTTCGGTGACTCCACGTAGAATACCTCACCGGCTGCAAGTGTCTTCTGCCTATCGCAGCCCGTGAACTGAGCTGCCGTGGGTGAACATGCCACGGTCAATGCGAAAAGCCACGCGATAAGAGATTTGCTTCCGTACATTGCCAAATGCTAGAACGGACTGAGCGGTGGGTGACCTTCCTCACCGTGGCACGAAAGTAAAAGTCCCACACAGGTTTGATGTGATAAACGCGCAACAAGACGAATTATTATCTTAACTGCTCTAACGGCTCTACTCCCTTCCCTCCTGTATCTCTGCTATCGTGAAGTAACGGCAACAGTTTGATCGATCTGATGTAGGCGATGAAGATAGCAAACAGTGGGCGTACATTTTGAAATTTAAAAACACATGTTTTCTTCCTAAACTGGCAAGAACCGCCTGTGTAACAGTGTAAGTAGCTAGCAGACAATCGTAACGACAATGACCTTTAAAACCGAATGTCGGTCAGCATTGATAGAGAGTTTCCAAGAAAGCGGCAAAACATCCGGAAGATGTTGTTGTTGTGGTTCTTCTGCAGCGAGAATCTTAGGATGGCATGTTTTTCACTTTTGGCGAATGTTTGATAAACGCGTGCGAACATCTAGACTCACCGGAGTGATTGTGAATGAGCGATACTGTTGTAAGAGTACAATGTTCTTTTCACCTACTCGAAAACTCGCTCGATAACAACGGCAGTCCAATCGGGTCGATACGTTTGAGCAGCTGTTTCAACCCCAAACACACGCCCGAGATGAGCCCCGGTTGCGTATGCGATTGCGTTAGCTGCTACGGAAAGTGAGGCTTTAAAATGCTAATCCCCCAGCGAACGAACAGTTTAGTGATCGTATACGATCGAATGTGAAAGTACACCTGAGTGGAGAAGCTTTGCGAAAATAGACAAAAACGTTAAGATGCTAAAGATCGGTTGGAACGTTGGAGGAGTAGCGATCCTGCTACTGTTAATCGGGAGTGTGAGCGGTCAGTACGGTTCGTGTGATCTGACGTACGATTATACTAGTGGTCAAACGAGCTTTATTCAGTCGCCCAACTTTCCCAACTACTATGCACCGGGCACAAAGTGTCGCTACACGATAAATGCACCCGTGGGACATACACTGTACGCACAGTGTTACGACATGTATCTGCCATCGAGTACGGGATGCTACTACGACAAGCTAGCCATTTCGAGGTTTGGCGATCCTAATTTAAGCGATGCCACGATACGCTGTGGCACGACCACGTTCAATGTGGAGAGCACGTACAACAAGCTGGTGGTGGCTTTGCTGGGTAGTACTAGCACGATTGGCGGACGGTTCCGTTGTCAGATTACGGCCCTCAAGCTTGCCTGCGACTGTGGACGTCGCAAAACGGTATGTGTGGGTTACGTGGGTTGTTGTAAGGAAAGAGAGCTTGATCATTTGATGTATATCTGTTTCGTCCGATAGCCAACGATCGTCAATGGATTCCCTACGCAGGCGAATGAGTTCCCCATGATGTCAGCATTGGTTGATATCAATACGGCAAAGGTGTTCTGTGGATCCACAATCGGTAGGTAGAGCGCGTTGCAGGACTGGTATGTTTGTCATTAGAAACATATTTCTGTATTTCTTTTTTGTGGACAGTTACCGATCGCCATGTGCTGACTGCCGCTCACTGTCTGCTGGAAAGAACGGTTACCAACACGAGCGTTCTTGTGGGTGATCAAAATTTAAGCACAGGTAGTGATACCCCTTACTCGATGGTGATGCGCGTGTCCACCTTTTCACCGCATCCCAGCTACAATCCAACGGCGAAAACGAACGATATCGCACTGGTACGTACGCTCAACACGATCGTCTTTAATCCGGGCGTAGGACGGGTCTGTCTTCCGTTCCGCTTCAGCACGGCCAGCTTCGAGAATGTACGTCTCAGCGCCCTGGGCTGGGGTACGATCGATTTCGGTGCTCCATCGTCGAACGAGCTGCTGCAGACAACGCTGGCCGTGGTTTCGTCCAGCAGCTGTGGCACGAAACTTTCCCGCACCATCCTAGCCTCACAGATGTGCACGTTTGCTGCCGGTAACGATACCTGCCAGAATGATTCGGGCGGTCCACTGTACTACACTGATCCGAACAGTCAGCTGGTGTACGATATCGGTGTGGTAGGGTTCGGCGTTGCCTGTGCCTCTAGTTTCCCGAGCGTCAACACGAGGGTTACATCGTATCTGGACTGGATCAGTTCTACCACCGGGTACATTTTCTGTGAAAAGTAGATAGGTGCATACTGTTGGTGCTGTGCTGAGAGGTAGCTGCTGACGTGTTGTTAATTAGTAGGACTCTGTTGTATTGAGTTACACATGCAATACATATACAATAATAGTTAAAGGATAGAAAACAAATATTTGCATTCCAATTATTTTATTGGATATAAATAAATTATTCAGACATTTTCAAATGTACATAACAAACTACAACTAAAACTAAAAAAACTCTTTGCGAAATTTCTGTTGTTTTATGAAGCATTCAATTCACTACCTTGTGTATAGAAATCTTTGTCTAACTTAAAGGAGTTGGATTTGTACAAAAGACAACACTTAGACACGCTATAGCTTAGTAACAGACATTATTTCTTATCAATTTGTTTAATTTGGACCAACAGCTGTATTTGGTCAAGGCCTAACTAAGGTACTAGAAGATTTGGCTATCTAAGTTCCCGGTTGGCCTTAAAATTGAACACAAGACGGAAATATTATAAGGTCGTATTATTTTACCACTAGGACACGAACTTCTATAAAAAAAACTTGGTCTAACAGCGTCTAGCGTTACATTTTATTACACAGCGCCTTGCATCTTCCTATATTTTGCGTTACGTAATTGATGGATAGCCTCTTATTTGTTTTATCTCAAATAATGATTCAGAAAAATTGTTTTCCCCCAACCCCACCAAGTTTCTTCATTTTTTGACAAATTTTCACATATTCCGTTACCCGCATTCAGAGTAGTGTTAAATCATCGTGTTTGTGTTAACTGAAACAATTTTTTAAAAGTTTTAATGAAAAATAACAAAATCTATTAAACTATTTAGTCAAACAAATACATAATTTTGTTATTATTATAGGTGACCCCACTCACAACGACTGATCGCAGAGCTAGAGTATTATTGATTATTAAATTTCACGCTGATGAAAAAACCTTGACAAGGCCCTATGTTGAATTATATCACTAATGTAGTGAATTAGTATCACTGTATAACATTGTATTTTTTTGAATATCAACGGCATTAATTCAATTCCAGCCACAAGACATTTTGTGAGTTTAAAAATTTGCCTTCTTTTTTCATACGAAGAAACAACCTGAGTTATAGTAATGATAAATTAACAATTTATAAATAGTGATACATAACTTTTTTTTACAAAATGTTTTATTGTGAAATCAAACAGAAAACTTTGAATTTTAAGTATAAAAAAAATTTTAGCGTTAGAACTTAACGTCGAATATTATGTGGTTTTCAAAATTTTGTTGTGTTTCGATACGTCGAATACCACATAATATTTAGCATAGCGGTTAAACAAAAACTGGAATGGAAGTAAAATTTCTAGATGTTTTATTTGGCATTAATAGCTTTATTAATAGCATTAATAGCATTTTACGAGGCCCGAGGATGGAATTTTGGATACAGTTATTTTATGGCATAAAGGTTTTAATGCTCGTTAATTTTGAACTATTGCAAATTTGGCTCATTAGGTTATATGCTGAGCCATTTGTCAGTTAACATTTGGAGATTAAAGATTTGTAGGCCTACCGACATAATAAACCAAAACCATTCAGAATAGTTAATCGCCGGTTGTCATGAAAAAGAACATGTAACCACATCAATGACGAATTTAAAAGTATTCTTTTCAAATCGCAATAACACTTGCACTCTGAGGTGTACCGAGCAGTAAGCAGAATTGCTTTTCAAATACACCATCACATACATTTGCACCTTAGAAGGAAATTAATGATGTCTGTGTTTGAGGTGTACAGAACTTACCTCGTTTGGCTGTGAAGTGGTGAAAACAGTCAACCATTACGGTGAGCAACAGTAGCGCTCGTACACAAAATGTACCTGCCTGGTTGCAAGTGAAAAATCGTTCCCTCTGTGTGGGAAGTACGTTTTGGGGAGGCACAAGCAGCACCGCTTAATGATATGAAAAACCGAGCCATTTTCCTGCGTAATGACTTTTACAAGTAATGGTCACTGTCAATGAACTGTGTATAATTAATCTAGCATTTATTTTAGCCTCTAGTTCAAAGGAAAGCCTTGGGTTGCTGTTAAGGATGCTAAATTGCATACGGTAGTGGTGTGGTGGGGAGCATCCCGAGAACCAGAGCACCCGATGCACCCACAGCCGTAATCGGGGACCGAGTATAAACCGAGCGATTGGGCCAATGTGTACTGCTTTTGTCTGGTTAGTAGTTGTGAATTTAATTATTTATCGTTGAGGAAAAGCTAAATCTGGTACCGAGTGGACGGTTGGCTTGTGCATGTGCACACAGCACTATTGCATTGAAACTTTTCATCGTTTGAACTGTCATCATGGGGGGAGAAGGGGAAGGATGGAACAAAGTGGAAGATGGAAGGAAGAGTGTGCTCTAGATTGGGAAAATTCCCCGTAGGACAAATTTGCACTGGAAGTTCCTCTTCCCTACATCGTCCCATAATCGTGTCGTCTTGCAGCTACTAGGGGCGTTTGAGTTCGTTTTATGTATTTGAAATTCGATGATAAAACCTGACACTTTTACGTACCGGGTTAACCATCTAAACCCCTCCCAAAGGGTCCAGCATACGGTGTATGTGTGTGTGTGTTTGTAAAAGTTCGTTTCTTAGTTTAAAGTTTCATGTCGCAAGCATTATCACCCGGGAGTATTGTGAGGCATTAGATAAATCGGCACCCATAAGGGGAGCGGGAAGTAGACAGTTACGTACGAGCGGTTTAAACCCGATCGCTTTAACCAGCAGGAAGTGTGCTAGGATGCTTTGAAAGTTGGAAGAAAGTGAACCGCTTCAAACAACGCCATCAAGACGTGTTCCCAATCCCAGGACCAAAATGGGGGTAGAGGGAGGAATCGTAAAAGAAGGAAATGTTTAATTTTGTTTCAATTTAGCACTACACTGCACTCAGTGCACCCCCTTGGAGTGCAAGTTTAACTGCCCGAATCAATGCATTGAGCTTCAAGCTCGACACTTCCGGCACTGAGATGCACTCGAGTCGATAGGAAAGTTATGACCCTGGAGGGCAACGGCGATGCACACTAAAGGCTGTGACAGTTTTATGAGCAGGATGGTATAAATTTCTCCCAAAACTGACAGCGGACAGGGATAATCTCAAAGGAGAGACGGTGTCTTGCCTGGACAGCAGAGAAATGGGCTCCAGAGCGTTCCGTTTTGCATTCGGATTATGTTGGGGACATTTCTTGGAAAGCTCCAAGGATCCCAGGGCCACGTTGTCATCATTTGAAGTGGCTGGAGTGTCATTTCGAAGCGATTAAATTAGCAGGATTAGTCTGCAAAAAAGCTTAGCGCAAGTAAGGATGCTTAATGCTACTGATGAAGAGATGCAGATGAGGAAAATAAAAAACGTTTTTCGAAAGGAAAAAGCAGTACACGGTTGACCTGAATTTTACTGGTATGTGTGCTCGGCGTGCGATCTTTTCCCATCGTTATTGGACTCAATCGAGCGTGGCCGGATTTAAGATACATCTTTGTGTGACCGTTGGCTTAGCTCTCTATTACACTGTATCGGCAAATTGCAGCCACTGGTCCGTTTAGAGTCCACTCCAGCGTAAAATTCAAACGATGCCAGCCTAACGTAACCGAGGTGGACGGGTGCGCCGCTTACAAATAGTGCGATGTTTAGCGGTCAGAATGACAGGTTAATTGGTATAATAACATGAATTCGTAACAGCTGCCGTGCGAAGTGGGAATAAATTTTAATTGACAACTTCACTCCTCCCAACCCCCCGTCGGCAAGTTGCAAGCCACAACGCCTCTCGACAGGCCATCGGTGTCGGCATAACTGGGGTTGACTTTTGCACTGGCGCTCTGGGTTAACCTTGCAGCAGGACGGTGTGTGCTATGTCTGGGCGTCGCCAACCACAACCATGTTCCCCGGGAGACAGATGTCTGTCTGGTGTTCGTGGTGCGAAAGGGTTGTTTGTGTGTGTGAGCGTGTGTATAGATATCGATTGCTGGTTTGTGGTGTGGTGCGCTCTAGGTCCTTGTTTAGCCACACCAGGATGTAGTCCCGTTTAGCCACAGTTCGCCTCACTACCTCCCGGAACCCCCCCCCCCCCCCCCCCCCCCCCCCCCCCGTTACCAAATCATGTTGGTTTTCATGGCTGACATGGTTAAATGGAAAGACAAAAGAGACGAACCGTGTGAGCGGGTACGAGCAAACAAAGAAGTGAGCCGTATTGGCTTGGTAGCACGGTACAGCACAACAACAGTAGAAAAAAGGGGAATACCACTGTCAGTACGGAAGAAGGTGTCTGCCGTTGCTAATGGTTGTGTTAAGCTCGTCAAGCTTGACAACGCTATCGACGCCTACTTGTGCTCTGATGGAACGTTTCCTTGGCGTAAGTTGGTTAAGCACGATTGACGAGAAAACAACTTGACGAGCTCGCAGTGCTGTGCCGGCAGCCTGCCAGAAAGGGGAATAATCGCATTCGCACCATACCCGGGTTGGCAATCACTTATCGCGTGCAGATGACTGGAAAACACCAGCGCTTTTGTGAGCTGTTGTTGTTTGTAACTGCATCTAGCCCAGCGCGTATGATTGAACGGTGTCGGTGAAGATGGATTCGTCTGTGTCAATGCTGGTAGATGGTGCAATTGCTGTGTCGTTTGAAGTGGCTGGTGGATTGGTTTTACTTCTTCGATGCAGTTGATATCGATATACGGGTATCGTATCGTCTAGTGATGGAAGAAACAGACGGTGCTGTAAGTAGTTTTGTTTATTTGTTTGATTTCTAGTGTGCTCAGTGTTTTCTTTATGGCTTCATTAACTTTATATCAACTGCTTGGAGCAGTCCGTTGTACTTTTTTTTAGCGTTTTGGTACAAACGATTGTGATGATTTGTATCCTACAATTTTGTTTTCACAACGAAAAATGCATGTAGAAGCTGGAACCAGATCCGACTCATTTCCCATAAATAAGATGATTTTGAGAGTATTGCAGTCTGGAACTAGGGGATCGCGAAAAGAAGTGGATGGCAGAAAGCAGCCTTAGACCAAGCACCAGAGAGAATGGTTAGCAACCCGGTCATGTTAGCATAAGGTTCTCAACAATAAGAGGGCCAACAAAGAAGACGAAGAATCTGAATTGATCTAAATTGACCGAAACAATGTCATTATTAGTTTATTAATATTATTATCAATATTACCATTTTAAATATTTTATTATTAATTTTTAATATGATGTTTTGATTAGTATTGTTTTTTTATATATTTGTTATAATAATATTAAATTTTTACACAAACATGAACTTTTCCAAACTCAAATAGCAATTTAGCCCATACATAAAACGAACGCATAAATACATAGTTAAATCGTCAATCTCAACTAAAAAATTAAAAGAATTCTTCATTTTGATCAAAGGGTTCAAAGGTTAAAAGATTTGCAACTAAACACTAAAACTAGTACGTAACTCACTGGTCCAGACAAAGACAAAACTAACCAGGCGTCAGCAAAAAAAAAAAACATTACTGCAAACAAATACAGAAACGAAACATATAAGACATAGTTAGACTCGTTGAGAAAAAGAAAGATGAGCACGAAAGAGAACATTTAGAATGTTTAGAAGTCACCTGAAACAAACGTATTCTGCAGTTTTCATATTTTGTTTTGGATACAGCTCTAAGTTTAATTTCGCCTTATTTGTTTAATTTATTATTTAATTTAATTTAAAAATGTTTCTATTGATTTAGTTAGCTAGTAGTGTTTATATTCTTTTTCTTAATTAGCGCATCATGCACAGTTGGTCTAAGTTTGCTTAAGTCACTAAGGGATATTAGTGACTGAGTGGTGACTCATGGTAGGATATACATTCTTGCATATGTGTGGCTCGGTTTATTTGGAAATCAAAGCTATCAAACACATATAACAAGGAAGTGCATTTAACGACTGATTCAAGTTTGGCTGAAACCATAATCAAAATATTTCAATTTTTATGTTGCACATTTCCTATGCCTTGAAGCGCTTAGTCCGCGGGGTAAAAGCACTATGCGAAACCATTACCAAACTCTGCAGAAGCGAATCGAATGGGAATCCTTTTTTTTAAACTGCAGCTCAACATGCATAGAGGGCCCCTTCGAGCATTCACCACGACACCTAGTGTAGTGGGTGTATTGAGTAGGGCCACTATTAATAAAACAATGCACCCGCAGGGGGGGTCGTCGAGAAAAAGCAAACGGCACTAATCAGATCGATTGTGTCCTGCCGTGCAAGGGAAACGACACAACCGGATAGCATAAAATGTCCACCAAATGACCTGAAAGGTAGGCAAAGCACGTTACTAACCACGGTAGGCTGTAGGGGACAGTGGACTACTCTAAATAGCGTTGAGCTGACAAGTAGCGTTAGGCATGTGCGCAAGGGAAAAAGGCATCAGAGGGATGAATTGTAAATAAAATAACTGTTTGCACCAAAACGCAAACTCGTGTCCTGCGTGTACCTCGTCTGCCTAGTTACCGCGTCTGTCCGGACAGCATCCCCAGGACAGCGTCGAACGCGACACGTTATGTCCACCGGTTCCATAATTAAACTCACTAAAATGACCCAGAGCTGATTAACATAGTTCATTACGGGCGAATAGGTGAGTTATTTAAATGAATTACCTCCGGGAAGTACCGAAAAGGGTCGGCTTTGGGGGCGAGTCGGTTGCGTTCCGCGGTCAACGTGAGAGTGGTTTTAAACCGCATAATTTATGACGGCAATAGGCAAAGCTTGCTAATGGTGGTTCCATGGTGCGAGTTTTTTATGCAACCTTTTTTGTTTTGTTTTTTACTTGAGGAAATAGGGGTCCGAATACAACTGGGGACTCGAGAAATGTATGAGTTAAGCCCTTGCTGTGAACTCTTGGAAAAAGCGCTGATATAGCAGCGGAGTTCGTCATTTGCATACCGTATGGTACAATTTTGTGTGATGATAATCGATTGGATGTGAAAATGCCACTCACTGTGCCGCTGATTGCGGTGTAAATGTGCACTAGGAGCGATGCATGCAAACAATAATTTAAAATCGATAATTACCTTGTCTCAGTAGCTGCAGCTGTGCTGACTGGCTGGTGAGGAGCGGATTTAGAATCGACGGTAGAAAACGGAAACAAATCCTATAGGCTACAGATGGGTAGACTTACTCAGGCTTTTTCCATTACACAAACTGCTATCAATGTAAACAATTCAATCCGGTTTATTAAAATCAATGCAATCAGTGTAAACGAGGGATGAGGGTGATGGATTTAGCATTGCAGATATGATCGGAAGTTTGCGAGCGAAACTTGTCTGACGTTTATATTTGCGTAATCCATTAAAAATGCCATATTGTAAAAGCGCCCGAGAACGAGAGAGGAGCAAGTAGGCGGAATGACGCGTTGGTATAATAATTACTTTTGAATGCGTGCAATTGATTTGCAATAATTTGAATCAACAATTTTCACACGGCAGCGGTAGCAACGGCGATGCAGCGGCATTTATCAAGTACTGATTGATTTGTTTTGTAATTTTTAACTATCGCATACAGGCATGACTTGGCAGTTAATTCAATCCGGGATTGGGCTGTAACGATTTGTACTTAAATTGTTTACAGATTCGGTACACTTTTCTGTAAAATTTGTGAAGTGGTTTTTTAATGGTGCATTGGAAATGATTTGAATTCATCCCAACTGGAGTTTAAATTTTGAAAGTTTTTTTTTTAGTTATTTTTATGCATATTCGATTTGTAACTAAGTGATTCTCAAAACAAGAGCATAATTTATTGAAAACAGGTTTTCATACAGTGAGTAAAGCTGGTTTAATTCATGTCTGTAGGGCAACCTGTCATGCAATTGAGGAATTTTATGAATAAGTTTTTAATACCGAACATCAGTGTGGATAAAGATTATTAAACAAATATTCAGATATCCAACAAAAAACAACAAGAAACTCAGTTTTTTTTTCTTCAGGAAGATATTGCTTAAAATTAGATTAGTATTTATAATTCGGTCCATTCAAATCGATGGATTTGCTGCGATTCACAAAGTTTGGGGGACATTTCCTTCCCCAGGTCTAGGTAAGGCACCTTATCCCGGGTGTACTCGGCCATTTAGTTCCTTAGTGTTCCGTATTGTGTTGTCCAATGGATGTTGCAGGGGTCTTAATCATCGG
>KB692468.1:0-14560 GCA_000349165.1 Anopheles christyi | reverse complement strand
CATCGTTAACTTGCCCAGCTGTGTATTGCCTTCTCTTTCACGAAGTGGTTCTATCGATGTTTTCGTTTTTTTATTCCTTTTAGGAAGCAGTGTATGTGCGTTTGTGTGCTTGTGTTACATGATGATGCTGCGTTCTCCAAATCTGGATAGTTTTGCAACATCACTGTGAGTTCGTGGCCTTTCCAGCCATGATCCTATCGTTATCTCGAGTGGGTACACGAGCATCGCTTCTTCAAGTCGTCCCGAGGTCGTCTTTTTTTTTTTTTGGGTAATGTCTAAATCGAGGACTAAATCTTTCGCTTTCGCTATACCGACAACGGACAGCTTGTCTCGCCTGTATCGGGAGCTAGCATCACCATAGCGAGGCAGCAGGGTTTTCGAAAGAAACAAAAAAGGATTACGTTGGATTTGGTTTGTCACGTTCCGGTCACAGTCGGCAAATCTTGATCTGTGCACGGGTCAGAGTGCTTGCTCGGAAGGGGGTTTGCCAATCAAAACAAGGGCGTATTGAGGCAGCGGAGGATTTCTTATCCGGCACACGGTTTGTTTGAGTTAACGAAAGATGTTTCTTTGTGGCTGTCTTTTTTTCCTAAAGGAAGCGATTCGTAATAACTCTTTCGCCTTTTTATTTGCAAAATAGTAATATTAACAAACTCTTGCATCAAAATGTCATCTTGTTTATGATTTCTTTAAGTTAATTATTTTTTATTGTATGATGAATAATCAACAACTCGGTTTGAATCCAAATGTCAAATTTAAATTGAAAAATGATGTCACTCGACAACAAGATAGCAAATTGTAACCAGAATGTGATTTTTTTTCTTTCAAGTCACTTCCAAATCTAACCATGAGCTTTGTCCCCAAACACACAGTCACCGTAGCCAAGCCCTTCACGATAATCAACCTTCAATCAGCTGATCTTATCAATACGATAAGGCTTTTCTTATATAAACGTCCAGCTCGATCCTCACCAAAGCTTCAGTAACCTTTTGTCAGCGACGATAAGCATAGTTCAAATTTACGTAGCAAAATGTTTGTTTTGGTTGCAGTGTTTGTGGTTTATCTCTCCTATTTATTGCTAAAATATCACCAAAAACGGCAAGAAAGGCTAAAACTATTAACACACTTCCAAGGACCCAAACCGGATTACATTCTTGGTTGTAGTTACATGTTTCAAAACAAATCTATTACCGGTAAGCATTGATGTTGTGGAGAAGTTTAAGTCAACATTAATGGAGAAGTGATTTTTCAACAGAAATATTTGACGTCATCGTTCACTCTCATCGCGAATATGGTGAGGATGTTTGTTTTATTGGTGCATTCAACATGTTGGAGTTGGAAATTACCTCTTCTAAAAACATCGAGAAGGTACTGCTGACGAAAACAACAAAGAAATCCTACCAATATGACTTCCTAGAGCCATGGCTCGGTACCGGTTTGCTGCTTTCCTTTGGCGAAAAGTGGTTCCAGCGCCGAAAGATCATTACACCGTCGTTTCATTTCAAAATTCTTGACCAATTCATGGACGTGTTTAATAAAGAGGCAGAAACGCTCGTCACCAAGCTGGAACGACACGTCGATCGGCCAGAGTTCGATATCTACGATTATATCACGCTGTACGCACTGGACAGTATTTGTGGTAGGTCATTCCGGTATTGCGGGATTTTGGAGCTTATCTTACCTGTTTATCTTACCCCGCAGCGACATCGATGGGAGTCCACATCAATGCACAGGAAGACCCGAACAACGAGTACGCCCAGGGTGTTAAGAAAGTGTCCGAGTACGTGTTTCGACGCATTTTTAGTGTACTGAACCAGTTCCCGGCCCTCTTTGTGCTGTACTCTTACGCAAGGGAACAGGGCAGGATTATCAAACGGTTGCATGATTTTACAAACTCTGTCATTGACAAGCGAAGGAAACAGTTGGAACGGGAAAACCAATCTACAACAGTGGATGACTATTCGAAACATCGCGATACGTTCCTCGATCAGCTGCTAAAAGTGAAGATCCAGGGAAAGCCGCTCAGTACGGCTGACATTCGTGAGGAGGTGGATACGTTCATGTTTGAAGGACACGACACTACGACTTCGGGCATCTCTTTCACCATTCTGCAACTGGCAAAGCATCAGAACATTCAGCAAAAGTTGT
Source organism: Anopheles christyi (assembly GCA_000349165.1). Lineage (NCBI taxonomy): Eukaryota > Metazoa > Arthropoda > Insecta > Diptera > Culicidae > Anopheles > Anopheles christyi. The sequence goes on along the minus strand of KB692468.1, from coordinate 12,412 downwards.
ACGACGAGATCGATACGGTGCTGGGAGACAGTGCAAAGACGATCGTTCTCACCAACACTGTGCTGCAGGAGCTAAAGTATCTGGATTTAGTAATCAAGGAGTCTTTGCGCCTAGTCCCTCCGGTACCTTTCATTGGACGTAAACTTCTTGAGGATATGGAAATGAGTATGTCTCTATTGATCTGTTGTCATGACGCAATACTAATGTATGAACTTCCACCCCTCTAGATGGTACTACAGTGCCCGCCGGATCAAGCATCTCCCTCAACATCTTTTGCCTGCATCGCAATCCCAAAGTATTCCCCGAGCCGGAAAAGTTTATACCAGAGAGGTTCTCGGACGAAAACGAAATCAAACGCGGCCCGTACGATTACATCCCGTTCAGTGCCGGTTCGCGGAACTGTATCGGTCAGAAGTACGCACTGCTCGAGATGAAAGTTACCATCGTAAAGCTGCTGGCAAGCTACCGCATCCTGCCCGGCGAGTCCATCGATCAAGTGCGCTACAAGGCAGATCTTGTCATCCGCCCTTCCGGCGGTATTCCAGTGAAACTTGCCAGAAGAACTTAATGTTGGCTTCCTCATTAATGAACCACGTCTAATCTTTGTGCGTTGAAAAGGAGCAACATCACACATGCAGACACACGCAGACACACACAAACAGCCGACCTGATTGGCCTTTGACTAACGAGCTTTTTGCACTATTCTGCAATCGTGAAGCTCATCAAGTTGCGGTTTACCTGCTCCGGCATAGTATAATTTAATTAATCAATCTGAAACCCAACTACTACCATGTTGGAGGAGGCAAAACAACTCGAAATACATAACCACAAAAAGTTGCCACTTCATATCCGCTAGGAGACCGTTGGGACAGTAATAGCAGGCCGTAGTGGTGCACGGCAATGGTTTCATAAATTAAATTTATCAACTTTTTCCTTTCTGACAGTTTTTTTTTTTATTTTCATCCCACTTCTCTTTTCCCATTATCGTGCTTATAACGACTGCATGGTGCTTCATCCGTCGCGTACACTGGCTAGCAAGAGCTAACCAATATCAAACAAACTACCATGCGGAATAGATGGCTACTGTTAGTTGTTAGCTCGAATGGCGTTTTTTCTCCCACTTTTCGAACGCAACAACTTCAACACAGTGGACAGCACGTTTCTGTTCAGTACACGGAATCCCGAAGGCCGAAAGACGGAAAGTCATCAAAGGGACCAACACAAGCTCGCCAACCCATCGCCACCTTCGCCGAGTACCAACCACATGGCGGAGTGGGCTTTCGGGTACGAGATGAATGGATAGTTGATTGAATGAAAATATTGTATATTTCCTTTTCCGATGGTGGTAGAAACAAAGTGTGTTTTTGCTGAGTTCGATGGGGTTAGTGTTGTCTGGAGAAAGTAAAAAAATCTATCCTCCCATGAGTATCGGGAGGGAAAAAATTATGTGAATAAAAATTTGTGTGCAAAAAGGATCGTTTTTGTGGATAGAATTGTAAAACCTATTATTTAAATGGGAGCTTTTGGTAAACCTAGCTACCATTTGCCTGTAATGCGATTTATTACAAAAAAACACATCAGATTGGTTGATGCTTTGCAATTTATAAAAACGCCTGAATATATGCAACAGATTACATACATTTTGTCTTTATTTTATTCTAGTAAACAAATGCTATTTATATCACATTTTCCCCCTTTATTCTCGTAAAAATCCGACTTAACTACCCAGAAGATTGATATAATTGTGATAGGCATCCCCGACGTCCAATGTGTATCGCTCCTCCAACCACATTGATAAGCTGCATCAAGGAAGAGAAACAAAGTCAAAAGAAACTTTCTGATCCAATTTGTTTGATTATGATTGGTACTGCAAGTAAGTCGAAAGTGGATAACGTAATTGTGGATTGTTTTACGTCACTTCGCACCACGTCATAGCGTTTCTTTTTGGTGCTGTCTTACATTGAGCGCTTGATGCGTATCCTGCTCGAAAAGTTCCATTCAAACCCATATTTGGCAAACCTATACGTGCCGTTGCTGTGAATATTTTATTATCACTAGTTTGTTTCCGGCTAATACTACTTACCTCTTCACAAACCTAACCCGTACCTTCTTGTATCAACGACGCAATTCTAAACCTTTACTTTACTGCCTAAAACTGCTACTACGAGGACTTTGTCGAGGTTTGCAAAATTTATTGCGCAAGCTACACTTTTTTGCATTACGGATCCAGCAAACACCACGCAAGGCTACAAGGCTTAACCACTGAAACCGTCCTTTTCCTCATTGCCCAAAAGCTTACTGTACGGGTTTTGATAAGGTTCTTGAGAACCGGGTGACGAAATTCGTTCCCCTCCCATCTCAAGCGAAAACTGTTTGCACTGCAAGCCGAGTGCTTTGTGCAGTGCCATGGAATGCACCGGCATTCCCTTAGATTCAGAGCGGCGTGGCAAAAGCTGCAACTCCAGAATTGAGAATAAATCTTGCAACCCTACTTGCGTCACGGTGATTGTATGTGTATGTGTGTGTGTGTCAGAGGATGTATAGTCAGACCACAACCACCGTATCCGGAATCAGTTCCAGCAAGCACAGGTACAGCAGGGCACGGTTCACTATATTTGTTTATTATTTTCTCACCTGAACAGCCACGGCGCTTCTTACTCTTGGGATGGTTAAGTGCAAACATGGTCGTTCCAGTGCAGTGATGAATATGCAACGCTGTAAGTCGCACTGGCGGTTAGCTGGCTCTCGTGAATATTGCAGATAAGTGCTGTCGTAAATGGTACTGCTAGGAGTTTTTGGCTCTTTTTGGCTCAAAAACTGGATCTATGGCGTGTTTTTCTTTCGGCATGAAGTTTGGTGTGTTTCGGATACACAGGAAAAGAGATTTATTTATGCACAGGATGTTTGATATTATGCTTGATATTCATTTCGGTATTGTATTTTAAACGATTGGTTTTTGTTTAAAATTAAATTAAATTCTCCATTTAAGCCCTTTTTTAAACCACCTGCAGCATGCTTTGCTGATGCTTTGCTTCATTTCCACACGAAGCTTTACATACATTGCATACATTCCGGCGTTTTGTGTTTCATATAAGCAAATTTTCACTCAAAGCAATACTGTGCAATATCTAGCCCCCCTGTTGAACAATCTCACTAATGGCAACACTTGCAGACAAATGATTCTATGGAAGGTACTTTTTATGAGCATTTATATCTTTCTTTCCTTTTTTTTGCAAAAACTTTCATTCCTGCATTGTCACCTTTCACCGTTCAACGCTCAAGCTACTCATCCTCAACCGGCCATTCAACAGCTCCCTTCGTTTTATTTAACCAACAGAGAGAAAAAAGAAAGAAATAATAGGTAAACAGAATGTGGGCCAAGATTTTCCAACAACCCTCCCACCTCAAGTGTGGGTGCTTTCTCCCAAGCAAAGCAAGAAACGGTTGCCCAGGAGTGGGCTGTCGACTCTTTAAGTGGCACCTTTGAGAATCATAGAAGTGTAAACAACGGTCGTTAATAACAATTGTTCTCATCATGTCGTAGAACGTAGCTACTGTGCTGCATGTGTCCTTCTAGAGTTGCCAGAAGAGGGCGTGTGGGGGCTGAAGCATACTCAAGAGTGAAGCCAAGAAGCCGACTGCTGCCTGCTCGATGGTGCGCATAAATGAATGCTTTTTTATGATGATGAGCCTCGTAAAAGCAACGCAGCTTCGGCCCTTGTCCCGCCCATTCAATTCGACCCCATTCTAAGACTGACGGAGAAAGATTTTTTTTTTATTGTGTGAAAACTTTACCTCATCGTCCAGCAGGAAACAGACGCAGGACGGTTCAGTCCAGTTGTATCCTGCTAGAGCGTCCATCAGAAACAATTACGTGCCAGCAGCAAAAGCACAGTTTTATTAATATTTTCATTTCAATTTTATGCAAATAATATTTATACCTCGTGCTTCCTCCTCCAACGGTTTCAAGTTTGATTCAGCGAGATTGGGAGAAAAGTATCCTGCCCTAAAATGACCAACGCTATCCTTCAGCAAGGGATAACCGTTGCCGGATGGGAGGATGTTTGAATAAAACAAAAAAAAAACAACAGTCACATTGCAATAACCCACGTCTGTCCCACGTCGGGCATTACACTTATCAAACATTATCATTCCTTTTAAACACCGTAATAGGCACTTAATTTTTGTTTTTCCTCCTGCGTATATAATGCTTCAAATGCGTACCGTCTAAATTTAGCGTACCATTCAACGGGGAAGATAAAGTAATGCTCCTGCTGTGCGGGATACCTTCATCAACTGCTTCTTTTTTTTTTGTTCTTCATTGATACAGCTCACCCAAAACTAGATGAAAAATATAAATAACATTCACAGAGCACATTTGCATTTAAGCAAAAAAATTAAAACTTTTCTGTCTATCACGATTATTGCCCTAGCTTTTGGTGTAAACGTGCAAGTACATGCATAAAAGGATGGGAAATCTGTTTTTTGTTTTTTTGTTTTCCACTTCGTTTCCTTCGTCTGTAGAAACAATTTTCTTAAACTGATTAAGAAGAATTATATTTATGTCTTTCACCTTTTACTTTTTGTTGCATCTTGTATTCTCGCAAGGGAATTCGCTAATTTATGAAGCCATCAGATGCTAAGATTTACTGCTCAGAAATGGAAATGTGAAAAGTTCGTACATTCTTTCGACTTGAAGTCTTAAAGTGAATGTGTTTTCTTAGGAAAAAGCCCAAAAAGGAAAACTATCTACTATCCTGCATATTTTATGCAGGTTTCTTATCCCTAAAGTTATGCAATTTATATGGTACAGTTTGATTAATTGATAAATACGTCGTTTTTAATAAAATCTTTTCCGTGGTTTATACAATTAAAACATTTTTTACCTTGCATATATCACTTTCTGCCCAACGATGATCATTCACTTCAAAACCCAAAATGTCAAATACACGTTTTTTTTAACTCGCAAAGACAAACTGAAAATTAATAAACTATGATAAATTACCAACAAATCCGTTTGAAACCGTTTAACTGCTAATGTTCTCCGAATTACCACCTTTTTTCGACCTTCTTCTTTCGAAGCAAGTGTTGGCAAGGAATTGTCTTTTTTGACACCATTCTATGAAAACTACCCCTATACCTTACGGAAACATCTGCACGGAAGGTGAAAGTTCCTAAATTAATTAACAGCATCATAACACTCATCCTGCTGTAAGCTTTCAGTGCATGTGACAACGCGCACTTGCCTGCAGCGATACGGTACCAACCAACTAGTGCTGTGAGTGTATTGGGGGTGGTACCAGGGGGATCAAAAACTTTGCTGCCATCGGTGTGATTTACGCGAATCGCAGCTGACAGTAGTCTAGCGTAAATTGCGTATTTTATTACATTTTGATTTATTTGCACCGAAACCGAGCGGGCGGAAGTCTTGCTCCTTCCTCCTGTACTCTCACACCAACGCTCTTGTGGCCCAGGTTTGGTAGCAGTACATTTTTTTAGCTATCTTCCAACACGACTGTTGGTCGCATTCGGAGCAGCAAACCCTCGGGAAGGATTTTCCAAGTTTCCAAGCTGCCGTTCGTCCATATGGCAGGGTGGTAAAGAAAACTTGCTCTCGCTCTCTTCGTCACTTTATCGAGCGATTAGGAGACTTTGGGAAGTGTGTTTTATTGGAGGAAGATAATGGGAAGGACAGCAAGGGGACACAAGGCATCAGATTATGGGGGGGGGGCAGAGGTTTTCACGACTTATTAAGCGGGTTTAACGGTGCTGGCACAGTCTTTCCCGGAGGCCACTACTTAAGCCGAAACGATTTTCCCCCCTACGCGCTCCGTATTGAATTGTCTGCTGCTACTGTTGTTGGTAATAAAACAAGCAGCAAACCCGTCTCTCCTAGTAAGGATTCTAGCTTTGCTGCAATCGGTAACATCCTTCACCAAGCACCACACACCGTAGCGCTATCAAATGATTGATAAATAAAAAGTGGAAACGAAACAAAAGGGAAAAATAAAAACAAACGCTCTTTCCCGTTTATTACACATTTGTTCCAGCATTGGGAAGCATCGGACGCAACCAAACTCCAATACAAAACCAATAAAACACTGATTTTATACAACTGCCCACACCGTAGGACGCGCAAGTGCTGACATTCGGATTCGATCTGCTACATCGGACTTTTGCTTCGATACCCATTTCCCCTTGGACAAAACAGTGCGCGGGAGAGGGGGCGGGGGGGGGGTGAGATGGAATCAAAGTGTGGAAGTTTTGTTGCTTTTATGGTCCCTTTTTTCGGCCGGACTTGCTCTATGCTCTAGCTTCTGGTAGCAGCTGCGTTTCGGATGGTGCAAACATCTACTTAAAACGGGCGAGCTGAAGGCATTGTAAATGGTAACAATCCGATTGGGATTGGTTGGGGAAGGGAAGGCTCATCCGAATTGAAAAACTGTACAAACAGCATAAACCGTCCGGGTAAATGATCCATCGCGTCGAATGGTACTGAAAAAGCATTAGACTAAACGGTTGCTCCATAAATTATTTGAATGGCATTGAGCATTTGGATCGGTTTATTTGGATAACGTATTTTAATATTTACTAGAGGCAGAGACAACAGTTATTCCTTATTATTTAAAAAAACATGAGATTTTTTTAACTAATTGGAAACAATTTTAAAACAATAATCTCCACCATTTCATTTGGTAAGTGCAATCGTTTAGAAAATATTTCAAAAAGCGCATAACTCCGTTCCAAAATATCTTAACAGCATAGCAATGGAATATGAAATGTTTTCATTCGCTAACACCCAACAACCCAACCCTCAAACGCGTTTACACCAAACCACGCCATGGTCAAAGAATTTCAATTTACATTCCTGCCAATAAGCTACGCCATAAACTTAAAATAGATTCGTTGTACCAAATGCCACCTATTCCAACACACCGCATACCAAAGGTTCACTTTTTTGTGTTTGTGTGCAACAACCTTCCTGCAGCTGCAGGACATTAATGGCGACCCAAAACCAGGTGAAAGCTACACGCTGTATCCATTTCCTTATGCTTTCACAATTTTCTCCCCAAACTATCCATCATCTTTAATGAATGGTTTGCGTGTGACGATGCAACGGGAGCTCACGCCACCAAAAACCAGACCAAACACAGAATTAGCAAATGCAGCTGTAGGTTTTACATCGGCTCATGCATCATTGCCACCGGAAGGAGAAACAAACTCGCAAAGATTTATGCACCCGTGCTGCTTGGAATTGGGTGGTCCATCGATTCACTGCTGTTTGCATGTCTTGCTTTCGTATCGCTGTGGTCGGTGGCAATTGGTGGCAACGCTTACAAACATCAATCATTTGTGCAGCTGACCCTCGTTGGGGAGGATATGCTTAGCAAATGCTCAAAAAAGAAAGCAGAAAAAACACCAACACGTCACGCTGTATTCATTAGAGAATCGATAGAAATCGGAAAACGCACACTAAAAGTAAGCAACGAACAAAAAAAAAAGGTAAATTTCTTCACGAAACCTCGTTCCGACAAACAGTAGGGGGGTTTGGGGCCCACTCGGCAGCCTGAGTTATGAGTCCATTTAGTGGAATAGCTATGAAATGTCAAAGGCAACTCATTTCTGCTAAGAGCAAGCGTCATGTGGGTCGGTCATTGAACGGACCGTCAGCGAAGTGAAAGATGATTGTCACCGATGCCCACTTAGTGCATGTAATTAGGCTAATGATTTGAGCTCACCCCTAGGAAGCAGAAAAGAGCCTTCCCGAGACTGAACCACCCGTGGCAATGCCGTGTTGCCGAGAGGCAAGAATTAGTGTGCGAATGCCGCAACCATTACACTGCCGCAAGCAATTGACGAGAAAGGTTTCTCATGCTTGGGACAGCGCAAAGTGTACTTTTAGCAACCGATCACGCGGAATGGATTCCTACAACAAGAACAGCCAAAAACCACAAAGCGATACTTTTCATTGATTTCATTCACTCACTTTATTGCTCTTCCACTTGCTGCAATAAAACAGAGACGAATTGAATTGAGGACATAAGATGGATGGAAAGTCATTTTTATTGCTTTCCATGGCTGTATGATTCAATTCAGACAATTAAATTTAAAGCTGTTAGCAACTCTAGTTGTCTTGCATTTATATTTTACTTACTAAAACTCAAGTAAGGGGAAATATAAGACAAGTTAAATGTTAAAACATTAGTTTTCCATGCGGGTTTGTATACTTTCAGGCGTTTAATGCAACAAAATCCATATCCATACGTTTTTTTTTTTTGCTATTTTTAACTAAGTAATGCATATCATGGCAACATCAAAAAGACAATATGATTACTGCTTGCAGCGCTGTTTGCATACACATTATTAACCTTTTTGTTTTGCTCTCCTTCTAGCCACTACTGGAATCCATCTCGTTACACTTGAATAGGTTAGCGTGTCGTCCGTGATTTTCATTTCTCGACGAGTGCCAGTGGAGTAGAAAAAAAAAACAACCAACGCGCACACCATTTGTGAGTGCCATTTTACTGTGGCATACATTAAGTGTCACCCGTGTCGTACCGTGGCCCCACATGCAACGTGGTATAGATCAAGCGTAGCTATCCTTTTATGTTGTTCCACCATATACCACTCTCGTACCACCTCCGAGGCAGTAGCGGCAGCAGCAAAACAGCCATCAAAATTCATGCACAATTCATATGCCAACCATACAGCATACGCTACATTTTAGCGACATTTTCCATCATCAGTATGGGAGGATGGTCGTCCCATCGCTGGGCTCCATCCATCCATCGGTTTCCGCTCGAACGAACATTTCATTCGACCTTAATATTTATGTACCGGGAAGGAAGAGCCCCCTTGGGTTGAAACAGTACAGCCGTTCAGCCCATTAGCCAGAGCAGGGCAGCGGGAGAAGGTTGAACGGTGTGCACAAACAAGTGACAAAACGATAATTCAATAACCCTGTTTGCACGTATGAAATTATAATTTATGATAATGAAGTGGAGTGATGAGTTTAACGCACACATATGGTAGCAGCTGCAGTGAAGGAGGCACAAAAACCACGCCAGACTTTTACGTCCGCATGTCCACGTATGGCACGTACAGGAAGCTCCCGAGAGAAATTAAGCCTCTCGCCTTGCACGATAATGAGCATGAACCGTATGCACACTCCAACTGTGATCTACTTGAGTGTTTTTTTAAAATACATTATTTTACAGAAAGGTAAGACGGCATTTTAAAGTACTTCCTTTAAACAATTTCATGTAATCAAAAGCTTTTCCAATCTTATTATACCTCCTTCAAAAGGTACAAACTCGATTTAACTTGCAAGAAAAGACCACTTTCAAAAGCATGACAGCAAACATCGTGTAATGTTCTTGCCATTGCACTTCTTTGTCCCTCCCTTGCTAGCACAAAAGCCGTTGTCAACGATTGACAAATTAATCACCACCCAGCCAGCAGCTTCATTGTCGCTGATAACATTATCACGGGAGAGGTTGAACATAACACCTCAAAGGGTCTTAGCTTTTTTGTTTCCCTGCTGCTGCTGCTGCTGCTGCTGCTGCTACTGCACGACTCACACCATCGTACCGGATTATTCCCACAGCACACCAAGGGTGGGCAGTTTTATCATAATTTTCTTCCCTTCTTTCACCGCACTGCTACCACGCTTATCTTGAAAGTCTTCTTCCGATGTAAAAAATGGGCCAAACAGTGCAAAAACCTACCATCGTTCTTTTCATTTCCAAGACCGCTCCACTCCCGTGGATGGTATCGGTGGGAAAAAAAGCGAATGTCCAGCCCGGAAAACGGAGTTTCTAGGCGAGCGAATGAGTTATGGCTCCTCCGTGGGACGGTATTAATCAGTTACTCGGGCAACTGGAGAAAATACCCTCCACCCAGCACCAAGCCCTTCGACAAACACGGGCTCAAACTAGCTAACCAACGGGCGGTGTGACGGCATCATTTAGCAACGAACACTTGCAAGGATTCGTTTCTATAAAATCCAACCGCCAACGCTTCCTGCGTCTGTCGCCTTAGCAACAACCGACAGAGCCGGTAGTGAAAGTTCGGTGACGATGATGACAAAAATTAGCAACGGACAGTTTACTGCCTACACTTTTGCTCCATTAGATGGACACTTTTTAAGGCATGCAGCTGAATGGACGCTGGAGGTCGAGCACGAGCACGAGATAATTGAACGATTGCCAGGAAGAGTCATGGGCAAAAATGATACCAGCAGCAGTTTCGTTCATTCCTTGCGCCCCTAATTAATAGGGATTAAAAGTACACACAGTGGTGTGAGGGCTTCCTCCTCGGGTTTGAAAATTAAATAATTGCGCGTGCTCAAACTGGGTCAAATGGGGGTCGATTTGGCTACGTTAAATCGTGCTTCAGTCGCTTAGGGTTATGCGATTGCAATGCCATTTTGGTTTAAAAAACGAAGGTTTATTTATTTGGAGCTTAACGTTCTCTTTTCGATAAAAGGCAGAATTATTTTGTGCATAATTGTAATAAAAGCCTAATAAAACGCCTGAAACAGCCAAGCTACTAGTAACGATAAAGATAATTGCATATAGTACAATTGCATAACTTTAGGCGTTTTTATCTTCATATTTCTTTTAATCGAAACCATTGTAGCTCTTTTTGCATGCATACAAAAAGCATACACCTGTTGTAGCGACATGTTATAATGTTGTAATATGTATCAAAATTATGAAATTTCTACATTACACATTATGCAACAGCAACATTAGCAAAACGTCTTTTAAGACAAATTCACAAAGGCAAACACATTTTTGTCTTTTGACCTCCTTTAATGGTTCCTTTGACACCCTTTAGTGACCCTTCAAACAATATCTGTTTCTACATTTTCTCTACCAAAAAAAGACACTTTCAACAGTTTCAAACTAAAAAGTCAAGCCTGGTGCACGGAACAAAGCTTCTCTATAGAACATGGGGTAAGCAGCATTCCCCATCGCTTCAAAGAATGTGCCTCATTTTCATCAATGATTACAAACAGTGGTGCGCTACAACAATGCAGATGCTCATGCTATGGCTTGCTTGTACCACGCATATGCTCACAGTCACAAACTGCAAGAAGGTTTTCCAGGTTATTTTTTCATATTCACCCACTGTCATATATGTGGTTTTCTGGGTGCAGTTCTTGATCAAGGAAAACTTTTTCATTTTCAACCATCCAAACATACACACAGCTCGACAGCTCCACAGGACTTCAAACGAAACTGTAGAATAACTGTTGTTTGCTGAATTAAGGAAGCTTCTATCAGCAGATAAACCTCAAAAGCCTGTGCTGCTGCCGGTGCTGTAGATGTTTGCTTCTTTTTTTCCCCTGTTTGTGGCGGAGAAGAAAAGTTATCATTCCGACCGAGCTTGTGGTAGTTGTTTTATTTCTTTAGTTTGTAGTTTGTGCTAGTTTGTGAGCTTTTGTACCACTAAACTAGAACAAAGGATTAAAAGGGACGAATGTGCAGGAAAACTTTCTATGACAGATTTGGGGGTGCCTTTAGTGAGCAAATTTTCATGTAGAGCAGTAAAAGAGGATACGTAGAATCTAGGACACATATCATCGCGTTTTTTGTATACTACTCAAACTAGAGTGAATAAAATAATAAGAGGTAAATATGATTTTACTTCAATATCATGAACACTTTCCCAAGATCCTTCCACAATCTTGAAGAACTAACGGTGTTCATGCACAACAATTTCAAGCATTTGCTTATTGAAATATTTCGTTACTTCCACCTGTAAATGGGATCTCTCCATCAATCTACCCCGGCACGAAATAGGATACTTTCCGATCGAGTTTACCTTTTCAGCGAGCTAAATTTAAACTACTTTCAGTTTGATAGATAAAGAGCACTAGCAGCAGCAGCAGCAGCAGCAGCAGCAGCAGAAGAAACCGTACGTCCCAGACGACTCTAAGAAAATTCCAAGAATGAATCCCTTCATTACTCGATTTCGAAACAATTGAAGGAAAATGACCCTTACCATCCACCCTCACCACAGGTATTTTCTACTGATTGTGAGTCAGTGCGTCAGCGTGATTGATGTACCAACCGAGGCACATCAGCATACGCCTTGGCTATCAATTTAGAACCAAGGAGCCATCCTCACCGGAACCAAAATTCCAGACAGTGAAATTCATCCCTTCCTTGCCAACATTCCATCTTACAATTGGGAAATGGTTAACAAGTACTATTTGTGGGGAATTTTTAATCTCGAACCTGACTGTCCGGTGACCTGTACCTACTCCAATGGTACATTTTGCACCCGTAAACCGCAATCATAAATGGTTTCGTAGATTGGCCACCTTTGAGGCCACATTTTGGGTTGCTTTAGTTTTGCAAAGCGACCTGTGGTCAGTTACTGTTTCTTTGTAAACGAAGCT
>KB692457.1:0-12822 GCA_000349165.1 Anopheles christyi | reverse complement strand
AGCATAGTTGAGGAATAAAATGAAGGCAATTAATACGCTAATTATTTTGTTGTTTTTTTTTGTTGTTAATATACGGTTGTGATCATTGTTTATTTAAAGTAAAACAAGAAGAAAATATAAACAGGGGAAATTATACCACTAAACACGTAAAACCATCTACAATCATTACTTATAATTTCACAAAAAACAACAACAGGCGAAAAACATAATTTTAATATAGAGAGAGAATATTTTTCTAACCATACTGCTTAGATGATTGATTATATAACGATTCAGAAAAACATTCGAATTTAGATATCTGACTATTTTAGTATATATATATATAAGATCAAAAGACGCGGTTAATTGAAACAAGAATACTGACTCAGAGAACATGTTAAATTACTTATATATTGACAGAATTAAATTAATTTAATGGACCACCCTGTAACCATAATTGCATGAAAATTACATTCAAAAAAGAAAACTTCAACCCGCATGTACTTCAAAGAAGCATAGAATTATTAATATTAATGCTGTTTAAAAAAAAAACTCAGAGTACCATAGATACAAAACCGGGAAAACAAATAACAAACAAACTTTTGCCTTGTATGTTGCTATAATTCCTACTAGTGGTGTGCGGGTCGACCCACACTGGCGACACCGGTAAGCGTCCCGGAATCGTTCGGGTCGACCAGTAAGGTGCAAGTAGGTTCAGTAGGTGCAACGATTCCGGTAGGTGCACAAAAGCATAAGCGACTCCATTGGTGCAGGTCGGGCCAATGTAGGTTCAGTTTGACCTGTGGGTGGTCCCGCGGGTCAGATTTGCACCCGGACTCCGGGTCGGGTCGTGAAATGAATCGTATGACCCACCACTAATGCCTAACATATGGTGCCATGTAGCATAATCGGATGTTTATAGCATTGTTTGTTTTGATATGCTGCGCTGAAGCAGAAACATTCGTTGGTGCCATCAACGCTCAGTTATAAATTTGTTTTAATTTTACTTTACTCTCCATCTTACCCTTAAAATGGCCACTCCTTTAGCGGGAAAACTAGCCCTAGTGACCGGTAAGTAATAAGATGGTTCATAAATCTTGCCTCACCCCAATTTTTACAATAGTTAACCACCGCACACAAACTGTTACGTAAACTAGGAGCCGGTTCTGGAATTGGTCGTGCGACAAGTAAACTGCTGGCCCGAGATGGAGCGATCGTCGTTGCAGTCGATCGAAACGTGCAGGCCGCACAGGAAACGATTGCGTCGCTCACCACCGGCGACAATGCCGCTTTCGAGATGGATGTCTCCTCCGGGGACAGTGTGGATGCCGTGCTAAAGGAAGTGATTGACCGGTACAAGCGCCCACCGACGGTAGTTATCAATTCGGCCGGAATTACGCGTGACAACTTCCTGCTGAAGATGCCCGAGTCGGACTTTGATGCGGTTGTCAATGTGAATCTGAAGGGTACCTGGCTGGTGCTGCAACGTTTCGGCCGTGCCATGATCGAGCACGAGCAGGCCGGATCGATGGTAAACGTATCGTCGATCGTTGCTCGCACTGGAAATATTGGTCAGTCTAACTATTCCCCGAGCAAGGCAGGGGTTGAAGCGATGACCAAGGTAGTGGCACGAGAATTTGGACGATACAATATCCGTGTAAATGCGATCGTGCCCGGTTTCATCCATACCCCTATGACGGGCACGGTGCCGCAGAAGGTGAAAGATATGATCATCATGCAGTGTGCCTTGCGTCGATTTGGAAATCCGGAAGGTAATTGTTTGATGGGTTCTGGGGCGATTGTTAGGGAACAGAGACTAAACTTTACATAATTATTTACTTGCAATCTTTCACAGAAATTGCTGAGGTAGCCGCTTTTCTGGCCTCGGAAAAAAGCAGCTACGTAAATGGTACCTCGATCGAAGTCACTGGTGGATAGACGAAAACTGATTCGGCTTCCCCCGGAACGGAAACCAACAAAAAATTGAAACGGGTGTTATAGCTCAAAGCTGCCTCTTTCAAAACCATACTACCTCTTGTAATTGTGCATTTACTATTGAGAACATTTAAAGTTACAATTTTCTCAATATTTTCGATCAAGATTTTGCTACAACTCATGTAGTAAGTGTGTATACACATGTATGTAGAAAAAGAAAGAAAATTAAATAAAAGATAATATTATCACTAAAACCACAAGACGGCACTTACTTGCTTACAGGTACGGTTGCCAACCGGAAAACACTTGACAGAGATTACGCTTGTTGGTTGCGTTAAAGATTAGCGTTTGCACCTGACCTTCGACCGAGATGTACTTATTGTCCTCCTGGCCAAGTAGTTTCTCTTCCACCTGCATCAACGTTCGCTCGGCCGTCACATTAATGTTTGCTCCACCCAATGGCAATCCAACCGCTGCATCAACATCCCCACCATCGTCATCCACAGGGGATATGAAGGCTTGCTGTTGTCGACGGTTTGCTTTTTTGTTCGAAAGCACATTCCACGAGTAGAGTGGATCATACAGTAGCACCTCTAAGATGGCGAGGATGACTGCCTGATTATTGCGCAAAACTTCCAGCGTTTTCTCACACGATCTATAATGAAAACAAAATGTATTTTAAACCAATCCCTAGTTTACCGATGGGGTGCTAGTGCTCACTTTCGGAAAACACCCTCAACACCGCTGATCCCCATTCCATCCACAATGTCACGGGTCAAGCGAAATGGAACGGTTTCCGGGGTAGGTAAATTTTTCCCCATCTCGAAAGCTATACCGAAATCGATGTGTATCACTTCTCCAGTAAGTTTGTCGATCAGAATGTTTTGTACGTGCCGATCACCGATACCAAGCACGTACCCGATCATTGAACTGGCAGCAACACTTTTGACGTAGTTTTGCTGCCGCTCAAACCACACGCCTGGTTTCAAATACTGCTCGAGAAAGTAGTGCCGAAAGACGGGCCGAATTTTTTCACAGATTTCTTCGTAATTTTTCAGCTTTTTTCCTAGCGTCATACCAGCGAGAGCATTCTAAAATAATGGAAAAAAAACAAACTTAATGATTCTTCTACAGAAAATAGAAAAATCGTTGAATACCTAACTTACATTGGCAAACTTTTTCCGCGCCGCAGTCGGTTCCATGTCCTGCGGTCGATACTTTGCATGCCCTGTAAGCAGCCACGCCCCAATCGGCATCGTGTTGTTACACCATTCCAAAATTCCGCTTTGTCGCGACAACGGTACCACCTTATATGTGCGTACGGACAGCTTCCGGTGCGCCGTTTCCTTATCGTGACGTAGCAAAACGTTCATTATCCCGAACACTTGCTGCATGACCGCATCCTGGCGCATATCATCTTTGCCCTTCAGCAGTTGCGTTCGTTTCGTACCGTTCAGGCAAAGGCAGGTAAGCTTCTTCGGTGCATTAATTCCGCCGACACCGATCACCTTCGAATCCCAGCGCTTTATACCTGTGATGCGTGTATGGTAGTTGCCGGCCTTTAATACCGGCAGTTCCACTGTTGGACAGTGAACGAGATCCAAGTTCTCCAGCTGACCGAGTGGATCACGTTTGGTCATAGTGTAATCGCGGAAAGAGGCATTACTTGAGAGCGTTTTGTTTGCCAGTTCGATAAGGGCGAGATTCATTCTTTCTGTTTGATGCAGCAGTTTTTCAAGCGCCGGTTCATTCCTCAACTTTTTATACACCTCCCGTATACCCATTAAACGGTTATCATTAGAAGGAGTCCTAAAAACAGATGAACACTTTCTGAGTTAGTAAAAAAAACATATTCTCATCAGGTTCGTCCAAACTTACTCATGCTCTGGTTGATCCTTGAAGGCATGCAACTGTGCAAACACAAACGGAAGGGTGTGATGGGGATGGTCCAGGGCGCATCTTAGCAAAGCTTTCTGTACCAGCGTACCGACACCGCTGTCCAGTCCAACCCGGGGAGTAAGCTGGGGTAAAACCGCAATAAACTTGTACGAAGGAATGGTGAGCAACGATTCGTTGATCAAATCCTTCGCACTGGCATTTTCCTGATTGTTCAACCATAGCGACATAATCCTATATATCACCAGGTCACTTTCGATCGTGCTCTGCTTTGCGTACATCAGATAGTAGCACAACGCTAGGTTCAAATAGTCCCATCGATTCTGTTCCACCTCTTCGGCGGCTTTCTTGTCGCGTTGCAAATTTTTCTGCATAAAATGAAGCGATCGTGCGAGATCCTTACGTCGCTGATCGGTGGATCGCTGCGTTTCTTCTTTCAGGCGTGCCAGCTCCTCCTCCATTCTCACGAGATTCATTTTCCGTGCTTCCCATTCCTGAGAGCGGAAGAATTTGGTGAGCTGTAAGCAAGGAACGGGAAATGTATGATTTAGTATTTCAAATATGTTTCGATTATAATCCCAAAATTTCAATCTACCCGAACAAACTCACGATCCGCATACTTTGCAACGGTATGCTGAACGGTAAAATTGCGATCCACTTCGAAGCACCGGTGATTGGCGGGAACATTTCCGGACGATGTTTTCTGTTCACCGCCCGCCTGTCTCGATATCACGAACTTCACACACTTTTCCGCTTGTTGAAAGTAGTCCGCACATAATGACTTTATCTCCTGCGAGTGTCCTTCCGCAAGAAACTCGCCATACAGCCGACAGGCAACACCTTTTACCATTGGATCGTTGTACTTGGTGCTGTTCATTACTTCCCACGCTAACTCGCGTGCTAGCCCCCGCTGACCGGAAATCCAGTTGAGCTGTGCATTTTCTAGCATCACCACCGATTGAACGTTTGCTGGTAGCTCTTGCTTCCCAATCAGTACCACATTGCGTATCGCACAGTCAACGAAACCTCGCAGGCGTGATTCGTGAATTAGGAGCAGCAGCGTGCTGTAAACCGCCGGTGGTATCCATTTCCGTTTCGCCCTAATCCCTGCCGTGCTGAAGATGGACAGACGCTGAGAAAGAATCGTTTCCATCAGCGTAAATTCACTGTACGGCAGCTCATCCTGTTCCTTCCATCGGTTCAGCAGGTCCTGCTCACAGTCGATCTGCTTGGAGAAGTGTACCTCGCCAAAGTCTTCAATCTGCTGCAGCATTCGCAACCGACACAAACCGTGGTTGATGTGTTTGGTAGATTCGATGCTGGTAAGCTTGAAAATTTCACTAATGGCACGCTGTGCTTCCTTGATAGTGTTCTCGACCGCCAGCTCGTCACGTAGATGCAAACACTTGAGCGCCTTGTAATGTGCTCGCTCAAATGATCTGGATTGCAGATGCAACCCATTCGAGGTGGGGGATTCTCGCTTCGGGACACCGGGATCACCGTCCGTATCGATTAGTACATTCCAGTCCGCCAATCGCCAGACGCACTCGTAATCAGGTTGCTGCGACGTTTGCAACGATCGTGCCAATCCGTACAGCGAGGAATCTTTCAATGTTTGCAGTATGGTGTTTAGCTGGCCCGCACCCACGGCGGCGTTTTCTTGGTGCCAGGGTTCGGCAGCGTCTTGCATAACCAAGCATTTGGCGTAATTCTGCTCTAAACGGTAATATTCCATCCCTTCGTGTATTGGGTTAAGGAACGATTTAACGGCATCGCTGACACCGATCGCAAGATGGCAAGTTTTCATCATATCTAGCAACTCCGGATGTCGTTTTGCTTCATCGTTTCGCTTTTCCTGCTCCTCTCGGTACCAAAGCTCACCGTACAAAATGGCTTTAAAATGTGCCTGACAAAATTGGGAAGCTTGGGCTATTCGCAGGAAGTTGACAGAAATTTTAAACTGTGGAAACCTACAAAATCGGTATGTTTTAATTAATACTTCTCGAACCTACCTATTCTATCCCCACTTACCATTGATTATTTATTCGGACGCATTCCACGATGGTAAGCATCAGTTGAATTGCTTTGGGATCATTGAAAATATTGTGAATACCTTTTTGTATGGCGGCAAACTTGTTGAAAAAATCGTTAATCTGCAATGAACAATATTAAGAATTTAATTTAAATCCTTCGAACTAACTACTCCGCTACTATGATACATACAAAGCAACCAATGCTTTGCACGATTGACTCTTCGAATTGTTTTATCGTTATCTGAACAAGCAAAGGGACAATCTTTTCAGCAAAGGTAGTTTCCTGTTCAGCGAGCTTTTTAAGCATTGTATTTCCCAAAAATGACAACAATGCGGCTGATAACTGTTGCACAAAAGTGCGATACTCTATCCGCTCGTTTGTGAGAAGTACTCTCAACGCCAAATCACGTCCAGTAGTGAGTGTGAATAGTTTTATTTCCTCCGTAGAAGTTCCCAAAAACGGATGCAGTGTCGGTAGCTTTACTGTAATACACAGAAAAAAAACATTCAACAGTAAAATGGAAATAGTGAAACTACACCATTAAATTAACTCACCCGCCAAGGCATGGAATGTTTTTCCATAAAGCATTTTGTAGCAAACTTGTGAGGCTAAGTTTCCAACCGAAATATTTCTACTCGTAAGCAGTTTATTCAATTCGCTCAGCAGCACATCCGCACATCGTTCGATTGCCTCCTTTGAGTTGTTGATCTAAAGATATATACATAAAATGTAATGTATTCATCTTTTGGGTGATGCCATGCGAAGTGTTTCGTTTTTGATTTCTATCCTACCGTATCGTATGCAATCATTTCAGCATCTGATTTCAACAGCATTGTTCCCAGATCGATTGGTCCAATTTCACCTAAACAGCGAAGAGCTTCCATCGATCGTTTATCAAAAGGAGAACTACGCACTACATCCAGCAATTTGTATACCAACTGATGTAGAACACTTTCACCACCCCCACAGGGAGATTCACTGTGTTCGCCCAAATTGTCACACAAAAGTTTTAGATCCTTCTTTTTCGTCGTGAGCTAAAACAAAACAATAATGCATATGATAAACTATGTATTCCTCTGTTAAATCTTATCATAACTTACCACAATCTTCAATGCAGCCAAATCTTCGTACCTTAAATTGGGCAACTCAATTAATGCTGCAATTTCTTCCTTGAGCAGCACATTTTCACTGCTGGTTGTTTTGTGGCGTGAAATAGCAAACCGCAGTTCATCGAAGCGCTCATCCTTTGGTAAATAGTTTAGCTTACCGATCGCATCAGCAAATACGTTTGAGTGTTGCAAGATCAAAAACCGTAACAGTGCCAGAGCTTTTTGAGAAATCTCCGTCGACGGAGAGGCATTTTCTACCTCCAGCAAAGAAGATACGAGGAAATACAAATGTTCCGACAACAGTTCACAAGCATCATTGGATGCGATCACGTTTTCCAAAAACCGCTCCAAACTGTGGAGCGTGGCAAGTCTAAGCACAGGAAATGATGATAACAGATTGCACAAATTATACACCACATCTCGTATGAGATAGGGCTTAAATGATCGTTCCTTCTGCTGTCCAATGTACTCTTTAAGGTGATCAAAAAACATTGTATACTGGAAAAGATGTATCATCTTCTGTTCCGGTTCATCGGCCTCCCAAAGCCATCGTTTCACATCCGTCAGCGTTCGTTCGATTGGTGAACTATTTTTCAAACACAGATTGCTCAACAGTGTGTACTTGAAAGTCTGTGATCCCCAAACTGATTGTTTCAGATGCTCGAGGGCGATCGAGTAAGTGGCTTTGCTGATCGACAGATCAGCAACGAAGCAACTCGGAAGGTCTTGGTCCAAAAGCTTACCCAGCTCCTCGTGATCGTTCAATCGGTGGGTAAGATGTTTAATGATTTCTGCGACGTATTCTTTTAAATCCACCGTGCTTAGGAAAGGAGCAAGTGCTTTGTGCATTCGACTTGCCATAACATTATATTTGGCAGTCATTCCTTCACATTTAGCATATTTTGGAAGAAGAAAAGAAACGCATTTGGGCAATATGCTCTGCAACAAAAGAAAATAGAACATCACTTTTTGTAAATTAAAACGTAGGAGGCAAACAATGCGTTTAACGTACCTTCACCACTTCTGATTGCTGTACGCCAATCGATATGCAGAAATGCTCGAACCGTTCCGGCTGCATGCAAAGAATGACGAAAGAAATATTTTTCTTAAACAGCTGAACAAACTCTTCGATTGTACCAATCTTTCCCACTATACGGTATGGAAAATTGAGTAAGCGATTCCCTTTGGTCAGCCAAAGTTCAAGTACGTTGTTCAGATTACTTTGGAGCAGCTTGCAAAAGTCGATATCGCTTGACACCCGTGCCAGGCGAATAGTGTTTGCCATTTTATCTAAAAACAAAATTTCATAGATGTATAAAAAAATCATGATTAGTATTTTTACAAGCTTACCGTCATTCACATTCCCCAATTGGATAAGCAGCACAAAATCACACAACGCTCGCCTTCGCAGCATAAAGCTTATGCGAAAAATGCCAAACAACAGCTGTAGACAGCAACTAATCACGTTCATTTTCTGGTCCACATCCATGCTGCCGGCAGCTATTAGCTCATTGAACTGGATTTGATCGTAAAGCTGCAATTGAAACTCGTAAAAACTACACGGTACCGACGTTGCATCGCTATGTGACCAATCGAGCTTCATGAAGTGTAATATATTAATGGCCGCCTCGAGCTTGATACGGTAGCTTGGACTGCCCAGCAGCGGGACCAACTCATTGTAAATGCGCTGATGCATCTGCGTTCGAATGTGTTGGGGATAAGCGCGAAGCAGATACTTTACTTGGGCAAATATCTTCACCTGTAGATCGGTAGAATACGTGTGTTTGGCGCACTGTTTTACAAACGAATACAGTAGGATAGTAACATTGCGTGCCATGTCTTCATATGGACTCACGAATGAGGTTAAAGCTGAAACAGTTAAAAGGGTTAAAGTAAGCAGCTATTCAAACAACACTACATTACAGAGCGATATTCACTTACCACCGTAAAGATCGATGATCTTTTCAGCAATTCCAGGGTTGGTAAAGTGGTTTTTGCACACCTCTACCAAGTTTCTCAGCACCCATACGGCTACCACCTCATGGGAAGGTTGTCCGAGTAGGATGTAACATAGATCGAACATGTAGAACAAATCTAAACTGCTGTAAACGTTCAGTTCCAGTGTGTCCAGCAAGTCGTGAACCTCATTCATGCTTGGCCCCGAGTACTGTAGGTATTCCGCTACAATGTGATAGAAACTTCGTTGCAATTGCTCTTCGGTGGTAAGTTTATCCTCATGCAGAACGGTAACACATGGCGAATCCTCTCTTTCCTGAAGACTTATCGCTCCTATTACCCATCGCACAACCATCGTGTGTTCGGTTTTCTGTATCAGCTTCTTTACCGACGGATGATAAGGGCCACGAAATATTGCCAACAATCGTTCGGAGAGGCTCTTTGTGTGGATCAGGTTGAGCGAGGAGGCATCGTTTTGCTGAAGCCTTTCAAACCCCCTGTTTAATAGGTC
This sequence comes from Anopheles christyi, assembly GCA_000349165.1. Taxonomy (NCBI): domain Eukaryota; kingdom Metazoa; phylum Arthropoda; class Insecta; order Diptera; family Culicidae; genus Anopheles; species Anopheles christyi. The sequence continues at coordinate 3,402 of KB692457.1, read as the reverse complement.
AAACTTAAGCAGTACCTTTTTGTACAGTGGACACCTGGTGCACTGCTGTTCATCGTACGCTTTATGAAGCAGCAGCAGGTTAATCATTTCCAGATAAAGCTCTAAGTCGTGACAGATGCGCAATAAAACATCCGCCAGAAAATCATAATCATCCGGCAGGATATGTTTGTCAAAGCTGATTACCTCACACAGGCGCAAAAACAGGGGTTCGTTAATGTTGTATGAAACTGTTGAGTTGCCATCAGATGATGGTCCCAGATCATTGCATTCTTTTCTCTTACAATCTTCCAACGATAGTAATTCTTCTAGATTATGTTGACGGAGTCTTTGCTGTAGCGTTTGCAACTGACTGTCTCGCTCTTGGTAAAAAGAGTCTGCCATCCTACCAGCAGATTGCTCTGTGTTGCTTGCGGAACGTGTAGTTACCACGCAAAGCATCGATATCTGGACCAACGTTTTTGCATTCAATCGTTCCTTCGCGAGCAGTATCGCTTTTGATTGTGTTTCACGCGTCTGTGGGTATAGATAGTTGAACAGCTTTGTCAACACACCGTCGACACTGCCGAGACACTCTACGTTGCCCACCGTCTCCAAGATGGCGAGTATCGTACCGACGTTCAGGTTTGTCTTTTCCACAGCATAGGTGTAAAATGCTTCCAGCACCGTACTGTTCAAGAAACCCACGTTCGGATACTTCCGATGTCTTATCAAAAGCTGCAATAACAAATTGGATTTGGCGCACGTTCTAGTAGCGGTGTTGGTGCAGGCACGAAAAGCCGCAGCTATAATTTTGCTCCAAAGTTCAACCGATTCCCCACCGGACGAGATGATCAACGATCGGTGGGTTGACTTTTGTTCGAACTTTAGCAGCACGAAACAACACTGGTAGAATGCATCATGCTCATTCTGTGATTGTACGCTCGGTTGCACATTGCACAGCAGTTGCAGCAGTTGCATATAGTCCTCGACAGCGAGAGCCGGTTCATATCTGTCCAGAACTGCCGATAGGATGAACAGCCTATGAATAAAATTTCATGAAAATAAATGTTCATGATATTTATCTAATACTGGGCTCAAAAACCAGCTGGAACGTACCAACGTAAGTTGTAATGATTCGGAGCTGTACCAACCATCTCCATGATGCTTTGAAGTTTGTTAAACTGTTTGTTTCGTTTCGCAGCAGTTTCATCACTACTGCTTTCCTTCCAATTATCGTCGTTCCAATATACCTTAAAGAAGCAAATATCTTTTTTCAAATTATCTCCCATCACACATTATAGCGACACCAATATTACCGTATAGCACAACCGGGCAGCGAAGTCGATGAATCCGTCGGCAAAAGGAACTTCATTGGGGCCAAATGACGAACTCTGATCACGCACTTTCATTTCGCTCATCATTATATAATGATATTCGCGCAACATTTTCCTTCGCGTCTCATCGTCCTCAGCGAATTGTGCGCTATCTCTAGTTAGTGCTTTGGCTTGTGTGTGAGATTTTCCACCCGGATACAAAATTATCAGCGACAGATGCATTAGACGGAACAGTATTGCTTTCTGTTCTTTGCGCAAATTAGCTTCCTTGTAAATCTTTACCAGGTATGAATCGAGTGATTCCAGGAATTCGATTATCTTCGTTTTGCAATCCACCGCTATCTGAAATACGTCAATAAAAAATAGGTTACCTTTTGTCTTCTAATACATTGAAATTCTACTATTAACTAGCTCATAACTTACCGCTTGGGTAATTTGTAAAGCTATATTAATCAGATCGCACAAAACATTACTTTTCTTCTCGTTTGCCGCCTGGCGCAGGTGAACAATCAAACGGCTCAAGTAGTCTGCAAGCAAAGATTGCATCGAGCAGTTATTCAAAAATTTCACCACAGCCAATGAAAGACAGTTGGCAGCCAGGTGCTTTGGTACTTGTGTTGAATCCAGCATCACAAAACAGCAATCAAATATTCCTACAAAAAAAAAAATAAAGGTCGATCAAAATAAAATATAATGAAATCGATTTGTTTTCATCATTCCATTTTCTCGAACCCGAACCTTTCCACTGCTCGTAGTTCACTGGCGATAAGCACCACTTGCTACACAGCACGAATTTGTTCAACACCTGTAAAAAGCACACGCCGAAGCTGTTCCGCATCGCTTGATCATTTACTGCCCGAACAAAGCACTCGATAAGCTGACTGTGCGGAAGCTGGGGCGCATCTCGGTCCATGGCCAGCTCAACGAGCTTTTGCAGCACCACAACGTAATCATGATTTTTGCTCTGAACCTGTGCCGGATTTGCATAGCTCTGCTTCTGGATGCCATGGAAAGCCGCATCCAACACGGCGCACCACTGCGTATCGAACGTATCCGACGCCATGTAGGCGATAAAGTCTTCCTCCCTGTTGTTCAAGATTGTGCTCATCTTGTTGAAGGCCTTTTGACGGATGGTAACCTTTTCGGAAGACATCTCCACCAGTAGACTGCAGAGATCGCGGTCCATCACCGACATTCTGCTTCCGCTGGATGAGGAAGAGGCCATTATGTGTTGCGGTTAATTCAAGGTTTACCTGTAAGTAAAACAAGAGCAGAAACACGTTTCAAAAAATCTATAATTTCTATAACCTTTGTCTTTCCTGTGCCTATTTCAATTACTTTGTGTTAAGTAATAATATTCTTACTTGTTAGACGGTGAAAATAGAAGTGTGATCTGGTCTATGGCTACGTTGAAGATGAACGTTGCTTACGCTCTAACACAGAGTGCTACATGTACAACACTTTGAATTTGAGATATATTTTCAAATCCTTCAAATAAGACACACAATAACAAACAATTTGTTATTGTTCATCTTCGACATTTTCACATAGTTTTTTTTTGTTCGTTTTGTTACATTTTTTAGACATATTTTACTATAGCATATTTCGGAATTTGCTTAATTGCGTTTAATTACAGGGGTTAATCATTTTACATTCATAGTTCGCCGAATCGCTTTGTTTTTCATTCATGTCATATATTTAAAATAGTTCCTATCCAAACGCACACTACAAATTTAAATTAAGGTTAGTAAAATTCAATTGTCCGAAAAACGAGTGCAATGTCATATAAAGTAGTAAATGCATTTGAAAAAGGAAGAAGTGAACCGAGTAGATAATTTAAAATTTATAAGAGGAACTTGGAGTACAAAAAATCGTCGAAACATCAGTCTAGAAAATTTACTAATTTTTTACGCACCAAATAAATTTTAAATAACGTGTATTTATAATACGTATGTGTATTTATGTAATTTTGAATGATCATACGGATGTTTTCAATTTTCCTGTTGGATTTCATAAGCTGCAAATGCACAGACAGTGTTCTGATGTGCTACATCAGTGCACATAAAGCTTAGTTGTTGTTTTTTTTTTT
>KB692446.1:0-14027 GCA_000349165.1 Anopheles christyi | reverse complement strand
CAATACCAATGTAAAGTACACCGCAAGTCGGTAATACAGTTGGTACTGATTTCTCTGCATTATAGTTAATCTGATATTCATGTAAAACTTTATGAGCATAAATCAGAATGTTTTCCATGTAGGGGGTTGACATTTGTGTTTTAATTATTAATTATCTATTTTTTTCACAACGGAGTGACTTGATGGTTCGATTAGTGTGTTCGTAAATATTGGAACAGTTGTTCTGTTTTTTGTAAACTTTCTCTTTCAGAAATATCATGTCAAGTAAAATAATGTTTGAAAGAAAACTTTCTTGAGCAAACAGACCACGTATAAGATAGCGATACTCAATTCAATAGATTGTCAATCCAAAAAGGATAAGGAAGAGACAAATTATTTCAGCAAGGAATGTACACCGCTTTGAGCGAATTTGTAATCGATTTCAAACCAAATTGACACGCCACAAGGAAACGATCATTATCGTCATTAAATACGTTAATTGACCGCGCGAGCCTAGCCGAGGTGGAAACCATCCCCTTGCACACACACACACTGTTCAAAAAGGGGTGGCTCATGGACAGACGCTCCTCGGGCACAAATTACGCTGGGTGTAGGTGGCGCTTTTGCTGGTATGTGCGAGTTTGTTTGTGAAGTGAAATTAGTGGTAGGTGTGGGAGGTTAAGGAATGTATCAGAGGACAGAGCATCAGAGCGAGGAAAGCATTGGCAGGAAAGCATTGGCAGGAAAGCCTTCAAGGCAAATCTTCGCACTTAAACTTGTCGGAAAGGTGTTTCAAATAGCTGAAGAGAGCACGGGCAGAAAAAGAGACAAGTGTATACAAAAACCAAAAAATGCTCAGGAAAAATGGAAAACGCATTAGCATGGAGGTGGGTGTAAAAAAAAAGCGGCCCAAGTGACCCTGCGCTGTGAAAATGACACCCAACCATTCCTGCCCGCAAAACAACGGTCACGGCCGTAGTAAATCACACCGTGCCAGGCTGAACGAGTCGCATTGTCTCGCAGGGACGGGGTCGGTTGTAGTTTGTTCAGCCAACGCCCGAGTGGGGAAGGGTGTGAAACGCCCTGGGTGATTGCACGCAAGTAACGCACCTTTGGCGTTGTGATTTACGGTGGTTACTCCCGCCCGGGAGAATGGCGACCATTTAAAGCCGGTGTGGCGTTCGGTGCCGTGTCCGGGGAAACTCATTAGGCAGCTGGCCAACCGCATCCGCGAACGACCATATGCAGGGGAGAACAACACTGCGGGGTGTTGGCATTGTTGTTATCACACCACCCGCAACCTGCTGCGATCGTGAAATCGAAATGTCTTCGTTTCCGCACTGCCTTTAGGATCCGTCAGTCTATTGGAGTCACAGTGCTGCAGTACATTGCAGGTGGAAAACTGCAACCCACCCGCCATCTGCAATGCTGAAAATGGACGATGAAATTTCACCAGACAATGGGCTCGTCTTGGAGCATTTTTTCTTCTTCTGCCGCCTTCCATCAGGGAGGACAAAGCAGACAAAGCGACGGTGGACAGAATGACGCTGGATAGGGCTTGAAATGCAAACAACTCGATGTGCTTTCCCTTTTCGGGCGGAAGAGAAAATTAAAATTAAATTAATTTGTAATTGTTAAAAACACTTTTGTTGCGCGCGGGTGGGAGCTGCCGGAGAAAATTACGCCACAATATTAATGATTCGAACTGGGATTTGCATCTAAAATGTCTTTGTTAGCTCTTGATTAAGTTTGTAATAACAATAGAGTATGCTTTGCTTTTTACAACCATATCTTGATGACTTAAAGCGTTGGCTTTCTGTTTAAACTTTGAACTGATATCTGCATATCAGCGCATTGCTTGACTGAATATTCATGTTAAGCTATTAGTAAAATCAACATCTAGCTAGAAACGCTTCATTATTACTTGGTTTTGAATTCCTTACTTTAGTACTCTTGGTCTTTGTATAATTCATATGTTGCAGTAATAATGTGCTGATTGTTATAAAATGAACATTCTAGAGTCAATTCTTTTCTTTTTCTGAACTTCTACATAGTTGAAGGTCTATAATTGGTTCGGACAACATAATAAGAATGTAAATTTATTTAATTGGGCAAGTAGACAAAGATCATCAAACTGTCAAATGCATACATATTGGCAGCAACAAGATTGCCTCCAACAACGTCACACCAAAGCTTAACTTTATTGAAGTTATTTGGTAGCTGTAGACATACACGCCGCGGGCATCCCGGTGGTCTAATGGATGATACGCCGTATTGTCAGTTGCGTTTATAACTAAAAAAACATTTAAAGCATTAGCTATCAGCATGGTGGATTTATTTGAAATCGTTAACTTCACAAGGACAACACAACGAAACAAACGCTAGAAGAGAATTGCGATCCGCTAAAACTAACGCCTATCTGTCATTGAAATCGTCGCTTGTCAACAGCTTTTCTGACAACCGATTTGTTGCCTTTACAATGCCGAAGAACCCAACTTTCTCCGCGGAATCCTTCACTTCACAGGCTGCATCCACATCCACTGTGCTGTTGTTTTAGAATGGATAACATCAGCTCTACATAGGCTCTTCAATTTATTCCCGAACTTTCTTCCCCGCTTGCTGGCATCCAAGGTTTCCCGGTTTTTAATAAAACGCTTTTCTCCACCAAAACACCCATTGTCTTGTCAGTGATGCGGGACAGTAAATGGTCTACTCTTTCAGCTGTCAAATGCGCGAAAACTGGGCACGTTTTCTGTGCCCCACTGAGTGCCTTGATAAATGTTTTATCGAACACCACAAATCTCCACCGTTGGACGCTGCGTGGAGTGAATTGTTTTGTTCAACTGCATTGGAATGGCATGGGGTTTTGTTTTTGTATTTCACTTCCAGCTGCATTTGCATTTAACACCATGTTCGCTATAATTCTTCCGGCTGAACTACATTTCGTTTTTATAACCAAATGCCAAGGGAGGATGAGCGATGCCGATATATGTATGCCAAATTTCACTTTCACACTGCATCGCCTGCACGGGCGATACACGTGCGTAAGTGTGTCGCGCCGTGTGTAGGAAGCATGATAAAAAAAAAAATCAATAGTTCGCCTCGCGATGAACGTGACTTTCATGAGGAAGTGACGTTTCGATTTGCTGGGAGTCATCTACTTCTACACCCTTCCTTCTTTCACCTGTACAAAATGGATGATAGAGAATGGTTGCAATTTGTACTACTTTCTTCATTGGACCGTGTGTAGCACGGCGATTATGAAATATGTTCCACCGCTAGCTTCTTTTTCTTCTTCTCCTCTATCTGTCCATAATATGTCACTGCGTGGAACAGGCGAAGCTTACATACACGCCAGACGCGTGCTCACACTTGTAGCACACCAAGTGCGTACGCGTGTGTACCCCCGTAGTCGGAAGCGTTGTGTAACCTTTTGTCACCGATTTTGTGTGCGATGAATAACCGATCGAGTTAGCCGGGGACGTGCGTTTTTTGTTTGGATGTAGCTAGGGCTAGGGCGCAGTGATTATTGTGGTTGCTCTCGCGCACGAAACGACACACTTTTCGTGCATAATGGTAGTGCTCATAACACATATCAAGCAGTTGATGATGATGATGTGCTGCCGGAGTTTACTTCAACGATATGGAGACTATGCTTTAATCCTTGATGGTTTGTAACGGTTCAATATATCAGTGCCATTAAGGTTGAAGAGTGATTGTTTTAATGGATAATCCTTACAGTTGTTTGGTGGTTTGTGTGATGTGTATCTTTGTGTGATGATTGTATTACGTGTATGATTTGAGTTGATATTTTCATAGCATGTACAATGTTAATAAACGAGGTGGGAGGAGTTTTTGCATTTAAGTTGTTCCTGTTTATCATTTCACAAATGTTTTGCTTGCTAAGTAATGGTTATGATTTGCTTTTCCTGAACAATGCGTTGACTGATTTTAGATTTAGAATAGACGTTGATGTTCCCAATTGATACTTTTTTATTACTAAGTGAATTCAACTGATTTAAAAGTGTTTTGCTTTCTCGTTTACACGGTTTCAAATTCCGATAAAAAGCTTGCGTTTTATGGGAAAACATATCAGTTTTGTAGCCCATAGGCAAACATTATTTTTTTAATAAAAAAAGTGCAAAACAAAAAAGATAATTTTCAAAGTTGACAACCAATCGTAGTTTAATTGGTGTATTGAGTGTGAGATTTAAAACATAAAACTGTTAAAAATTTATAAGGTATTGTAATTGTTCATTTCTTTTTCAAAATTTGGTAATTTTGGGCAATCATTTGAAACCAAATTTTCCCTTTAAAACATGTTTTTTTGTTTCGTACATTGGATTTTTGGTAAATTATAATCCCATTACTTGTGGCAAGTAAAATATCAAATGATAAGATCAACTTGAATATAACGACAGTGGCTTTCATCTTACGATCCTCTTCATTTGACGAATGTAGGCATATCGGTACGTTCACCAAAAACAGACCACTAGAGGACAATTGCGAAGAAACGGTAATTAAACCATAAGCATACTCTTACCTGTTTTGTATGCAATAACATAATAAGATTATTTTAAGCGTTCAATGAAAGTTTGTTGTTTGTATGTTTAATTTTACACATGCTCTGCACCAAGAGAAACCCAAAAACATCGCTTACGAGAGGATCGCATCACAACCTTTCGTTAGTTGTTTTCTCCGTACATTTTATTGACACCTTGGTCACCATACGATGTTGCCTCCCTCCAGCTACGCTGGAGCTACGGTGGAGCTATGCACAGTTCCTCAAAAAAAAGCACACACGCTCAATGATTATTATTTTGTTTTATTGCCGATTATGGCAAGCTCGCTGCGGTTGCGCACAGATACGCACTTTCATTTGATAACCTTTCACCCAATAACCGAATCGCCCAATGCAGCAGCTTTAATAGCATTGAAATAAAACTGTCCCTCAGTACTTAAACACATACACACACACACACACACACACACTAGGGGCAGCTGCATTCTCATTTTTCCACGGGGGTTTATATCCGGCTAAGTGGTAAGGCCGTCGCGCCAGGAGAGTAAACTTTAATGAGACGGGATGGCGATCATGTTCCGTCCCGTCGTTCACATCCAATCACAATCCATGCAGCAAAAAGTGAAACGGTACAAACATCAACTGTGGTGGTGGCTTCCAAATCGGCTGATAATTACCGTAACCCACCAGAGTGCACCCGTATGAGTACCCGCATCCTTCCCAATGCTCCAGGTACGGCTTTTGGTGGTGGGCCGTTTCGGTACTGCATGCGACTTAACGCCAGTTGCCAATCAAAATCGAATTATTTTCATATGACCTTTTGCCGGTGGACAGAAAGGAGAAATTTAGGCAGGACTGGATGCTGTGTGTATATGCGTCTGTGCGTCGATTCGCTGTGCTGGTCTTTCGGGCAGTGACGGTTGCCCATGTTATCCTATCCGTGGGTCCCCCGAAAACGACGGCCACACCGGACACGCGGCGCCCCAGACAAGGAGAGAAAGGAAACGGTTCGATCTTTCGTCGCCTTTCGATCGTTTACTTTCGATATTAAAATGTGCCGTTTCGTAACGATGAACCGTCAACCATTTGTTGTTGTTTTTGAGGAGACTTTTTTTTTTTGTCAAGCTCGGTGTTGTTTTCCTGCGGTTACACTGTACATGTACGCGAGTGTGTTTTTTTTTGTTATCTTCTGCTTATGTCTCTTTGCAATGGATAGGAAACAAAAAAAGATGTTCAAAAGCAATCTCTTATCCCACACGTTACGGTCTGTTTCCGAATGGGTGCCTCTTCTGCAAGGCACCATAAGTGATCAATTTCGTCAGGATGAGGAACAATGCTAAAAAAGAGCCGTTCAGGTGAAGTGTTATGGAAAATACATGGTGCTAACCTTTTGAAAATACAATAAACATTAAAGCGGAAACAACAATTTGTGTAGTGATGCATATGCTCAATTGATCAGAGTTTTTCAATCCAACTACGAATTCAAATTTGAAAAAACAATCAGCAAATTCATGTTGTAACTCCTCGATACAGCAAAAACTTATGCTACAGAGTATGGTACGCGATTTAGCTAGGACAAGCCTGTTATAACTTGCTAGTAATGGTTAATTAAGGGTTAGTCTACAAGATTTTAAGGGGATGATTCAACTGATTCGTTAGGGTCTTAATATGTATGAAATTTTTATTCCTAATATTATTTTGGTTTGAACAATAATCCTAAAGAAAGTTTTAATCCAAGCATTGCTGTGCAATTTAGGCCAGTTTTACTTAAGACTAGTCTGATCTAGCCTATGGTCATAAGGGTAGAAAGTCAGTTTTAGTTTCAAGTTTTGAATTTTGAACATGCAGGCTCCAAGTTCCTATCAAAAATAAAAACCATACCCTGTCAGCAAGCATCACATTTTTACTTACCCACCCTCCCGTCTCGTCTGTATGTGGATTTCCTGGAATGAATGAGATAATTTTTGAGTTGTCCTTTTTTTTTTGCTTGAATCAAACCACCCCACATCAAAACTGCTGCTAGAAAGTGCACCCCGGACTTGGGAACCACGTCCACGATTACGCAGCCAATAAAAGAAGGAATTAAACGCCACTCGTCACCTTTTGCGATGTGTCGACCGGGCTGAGCTGGAACGAGAGGGGTTTGGCGTTTGCATTCAATGCGTCGCACCGATTATGAAGGCCAAGTCCGAATGGGAAGCGCCGAATGCCGGGGCGGGGAAAAAAGGTGAAAAATGATACAATACGGTACCCCTTATCTTCCATCGCCCGGTTGCTTCTTTCCTATTTCGGTCTGTCTCGCACGGTGCTGATGAGATGTGCGAAAGTGAAATTGTTTTCTTTCATCCTTTTGTTGTATCACTGTAATGCCTCTTCTACCGTTTTAGAGCCATTTCGATCGTCTGGAGAAGAGGCTGGAGTGTACGTTGGGGCGTTGGTGTTTCCCCCCCCTCCCCCCTCTGCCAGTCTCATGCAATATCTTACTGGGTTTTGATTTGTGCGCTTTTTTCCCTTGGTTGCAGTTTTCGGCTACAACCGTGTTGATGCTGTAGGTGTAGTAGGGTGTTACTTTTTTACATTAGCAGACGTTTGTTTGGTCTTTCACTCGGCACCAGCCGGCTGGGGATAGATTTGGCCGCTATCCATTTTAATGAATTGTTGGAGCGGTCCGGCGTCGATCGTTTATCGGCTGTTTGGGTGTTTTGTTTTGGCAAGCGGTTTCGTAATCACTTGAGTTTGTGTGTTGTGTATATGTTAGTCATACTCTTCTTACCGTGGTTGTGCCGTAGAAAGCTTGAATTTCATGATTTGATGCATTGGTATTACATGCAGATGAAAATTGTTTGAAAAGTATAAAGAAAATTGTTTAAAATCCGTGTGTTATCAAACAAACACATTCGGGAGCTGAAACTAAAACTTGCAATAAAACCAAAAAAATATTATTTTTTCCATTAAAAAAGCATAAGATTTATGATCCATCGATGCTTAAAGCATGCTATTTTATTGCCATTGAGTTGTGCCTTTAAACACTTTCGTTTGGTGCAGTTTAAAAACGAAAAGCGCACTTACTGAACCTCCGGTTTTTCTCCACCCTTTCAACGGTCGCTGTAACCCGTCGCGGATATACATCTTTCATCAAAAAAGTTCAGTTGTTTTCACTCCTAACGCACAGTGGAGCGATCGGTAGCCGTTACTTATCTAATCGCTCATCGTCAAAAACCGATCAGACGATCGTAAACTAATTAGTGATTGATTCATCTGTTTGTTCAGTTTGGCGTGCGGAAGAGCGGTGAAGCGATCGAGCAGTAAACAAAAAAATACTATTGGATGGTTCATTTTTGAGTCCATCTTTGATGATTTAAACCACACAAACAATACAATGTGTAATATACGCAAACACCAACACAAGCTTCGTATATAATTTGGTTTAAATTTTGTGGTTTACGAAAAAAGTGGGAAATTTTAATCAATCCTTTAAGGTTTTTTCCTGTGTCTGGGATCAGAAAACCACAAACCCGGAGGTTCGGCCAGGCAACATCCTTGATCAGCGTGGTAGGTGAGATAATGTGCAAAACCAGCATGTCTGCTGCGAACTCAACAGCTGCTGCATTGCGAAAGTGAAAATTTCCCATCTCCGGCACCGGGTTGTTTGGCGCTCGTGATAGTAGGTCAATAGTTTCCAGGTTACGGACATTTGGGTTTTTGGTTATTTGCTGTTGAAGCTGTGTAAGGTTTGAACATTTTGGTCTGGCGAAATACCTTGGTTCGTTGGTTTAAAATCGCTGAGATTTTGGTTATGCTTATTCTTTTTCTCTCGTTCATCCCTCTCACGGACGTGCTGATTCATCAACCGATGTATGATGCTGAAGTGAAGCTAGTTTTTTCAGTTGAATTGAACCGGATTTGGTGTCGACAAGCACGGAAAGACATATTTTACTGCGCAACAAAGGAAGATATGAGCCACTATGTTCATCTCTAGTGAGGTTCGTCACTTCTTTACACGAGCAAAAGTCTTTCATACGGAAGATAGTGCTAAGAGCCAAACGAATAGAACATCTCGCATCCAGAATTTAGGTACCGTTAGTTCAGTGTTGATGAACTCAGGTTCAAACACTTCTGAGTGCGCACCACAAGCCAATGATCGCTTGATTGCCTTCCCTACAAATTCATCTCTCACTCGCGGCTAGACTAGACGAACGCTTTTGGAAGCAAACCCCGAAAAGAAACGATTGTTCTCGATCAACCCTAGGGTCCGTTAATCTTTTCTTTCTTGCATCACTTTCGTCTTGGAGCTTTACTCACGCTCGTGTCACGGAATCTCTCAACGTCGAAGGCCATCCCCGTTAAAAGTACTGCTGCTGCATGTCGTAGTCAAATTAAACCGCTTCTTTGTTTTCTCACTATCGTTTCGGATTCCCGCGATGCGTTTCATCTTTCCATTTTCACTTTCATCCTTAAAGTCTACGGTCGAGATCGCCGTCTAGGCAATTCCTGATGTCATTTCGGGCGCACTCACCCGCACACATCAGCGAGTGGAGGAGGCCAAAGAGCACCACACGATTTAGCTTCCAAACTCAAATTGTGTAACCTGAGAAAGTGATGCTATGTGTGTGTGAGTGTGTGTATGTGAGTGGGTGGGAGAAGGGTAGTTGGTAAAATGTCGCTGAAGAAAAAAGCCTTCACCATTTCCACAACATAACGAGCCCGCCACACATGTACGGCGGAGGGTTTAACAAAGATCACAGCACATACACACGCCTTGACCCTTGTAGGCTCCCCTTCCCTGTTGGTTCCAAATAGCGGCTTACCCGAGCCACACCACGAATGTTTTTTTGCTCGTTGCATTGCAACGCCTGCCAGCTGCCTTTGCTTCCGATTTCGTGCCGATACAGGCGACTTGCTTGCATTGCTTCCTGCCCGCCTGCTTTTCAGCTGTTTCAAACTTGAACTAAACCTTGGCAGCCCGGGGAAGCACTCCTCCCTACAATCGAGTTGTGGGGGTTGTAGGATGGCAAATCACTTGTACAGCGTGCATGCGAGGTGGAGCGGTGGTAGTACGCGCAACAGGTCCATTTCACTTTCCATTGCCATTCGTTGCCTACGCCATGGTTGCAACACGATCGACCGCTGCACAGATACGTTCGTCAAACGTTGGTCCAAACGGTGCCCAACATCGTCGACATCAAGCAGGGTTTCGATTTGGATTTATGATTTCAAACTTCAACCCTAACCCGTACGCACACACACAAACACACACGTGCGTATATGTAAGAAGGGAGAGAGAGAAAGATTATGCAATGTCGTGCAGAGCGCCATGGAACCGGCTGATAAGCGAAGAAAAGAAAGTGGACAGACGAGCAGGTTCGTCGCTTTGTTTTGGGAAGGAAACTATTACCGCATCATCTAAAAGACTTTGGCCATGCGTTGTTTTGTCCATTTTTGATCGATTACACTGAACCGGGCGATGATGATCATCAGCCTTAAGAGGGAAAACAGGTTCTCCCGTGAACAGGACGACAAAAAAAAACTAAAAAAACCCGCTACACTTCCGTCTCCGGAGGCTCATGGATTTGCTGTATCGGTTTTTGGGCCGCATTCGCAAAGCCCTGGTTGAATGGCATCGAAACATTGCTTCCGTTTGCTTGTTAAAATTCCACCTCGACTACGATCCTAGCTGATAGGGTAGGAAATGTTACAGAGCGCGTTATCAACACCGTGTCGAACAATTGTGTCCGATGGGCTGAGCAGCTGTGAACCATATCAGGCCGAGTTCAGTTGTATAAGGAAGTTTCCAAATCTCGTTTCAAAACGTACACAAACCCCGATTCCGGCCATACTTTTTCGTGTAGGTGGAAAGCGAGCGGAAGTACTTTTCGGAGCGGATGGTGGTAATCTTGCTCTTTGCTCCCCTACCCTATCGTCCCGCCCAGTCCCCTGATTTTCCCTGCTCTTTTCCGTACTGAATTGAAGCGGCGGAGGAGTCGGAACAAAAAAAAAAATAACATGCGTTTTTCTTACGCGTTTAAGCTTTAAAATGCATTGAGAGTGAAAAGGAGAGAGAGAGAGTGAAACAAACAAAGAGAGTTATCATTCCGGGTGGTGGAAGGTGTGGTGAGTTGGAAAGCGGTATCGATGAAAGCGAAGGTGAAAAATGGAAAGAAGAAAGAGCATCTTTCGCTTTCAAGCATACAGTTTATTGCACCGTCACGATCACACTTCGAGGTCTTGTGGTTGACTTCGTAGTGTGAGTGTGTGTACGTTTGAATTGTTGTTTATGTTGAGGAAGGGAGGGGGTAGGAGAGAGGCGAGCGATTCGTTGTGCGTGCGATGGAGGACTTGGAGCCGCGCTTGTCACGTGGAGCGAGTGAGTGCTTCGAACCGCGGGGGGATGATGTTGATGCTTACTTTTTCTCTTGTTTTCGCTCTAAAGATCTTCAGGCAAGAGCTATGAAATGGTGTGGTGAAAAGGAAAGAGATTGCATACGCGCGATCGAAGGGGTTGCGTGGAACGAAAACAGCACATGCAATCGGGGGAAAACCTTCGACAGCGAAAGAGCGAAAGAGATCAAAACTGATCGAAGAAAAAAGTTGGCCGACGGAGAAGGAACCACATCGAACCATTTCATCTGCGAGCGAAAAAGGGAGAGCGTGAAGGTTGTACTGATCGAGCCATCACTGCGATGCTGAAGGTTGTACTTTTCTCTTCCTACTCGAGAGGATTATGAGTTTACGGTAGGCGATTCAACAGTCTACCATTTACTACCACCCCATTCGGCTGTGTGTTTGGTGTGCTCGTGTGCTACTCACTTACGCAGTCGTGAGGGTTTCTTAACATTTGTTTAAAATACTTTGGTAGGAGACTGAACTAATTGAAAAAACTAATCCCGCTCTTAGTCCTAACGCGAGCAGGGTTCATATTGTGCGTAAAAAAAAAGCTCAGTAAAAGGGTATCTGAGGAGAGAGTATTACTTAATACCTCTTTTTCCTCCCCTTTTCCTCACTTGTTGACCAGCGATGCAACTTAACCCCTTCCAGCAACAATGCAACCGGAACACTTCCACCTCGTGAGGGAAGGGTGCGCTCTTGGTAGGAGTGGGAGTTAGCTCAGCTGGGGTTGACTGGTGGACACTGGTACTCCCCCTCCCAACGATGGAAAGACAGTGAAGCCTCGACGGTCGGTTTTTGAAGCCGGAGGCCCCGGATTACCTGCGTTTGTTTTATGGTTTATCGTTCAGTTAACGTCGAGTGGTCCGTCAGTGATGTACTGTAGCTAGGTGAACGATCCGGCGCGGTGTGTCGTATCCCATCTCAGACGGAGACCCAGTGTGCTACGAAGTGTGAACAGCATTTTTAACGTTTTTGTTGTTACTACTCCGGTTTTTTTTTTCGAAGTAAGCGTGTGTGTGATTTTTTCGGTACAGCATATTAATTGCAGGTTCGTCGCTTGCCATTGCTTTTGCAGTCTTTTGTGTCGAACGATGGTGCATAATGATTTTTCGCAGGATTTGCAGTGAAATTGAGCCAAATGGAGAAATTTGTGTTTAGTGTAAAACATTTGCATGTACGCAATGATGTGTTGGATAATATATTCGAGTGATTTTCTTATGATGTCTCATCATTACCAACAAACAGTGACTTGAAAAGCAACACAGTGAGCTTTCGTATTAAACATTATTAAAGTGGACTGTTGAGTGTTATGGTGACTGTGGAAAACAATGAAAAATATATGATTTGAGCACATTTAAAAAAGCCGAAGATCAGTTACTTCATTTGTTGCTTAAACCAGAACACAATGATCGAATATGTGTCTTGTTATCAAATAATCGAAATGAATGTAGTGCATTAATACATTTTGAGTGCATATCGCAATGGTGTATCGTGTGAATGTCGAAAACCATCAAATAGCTATAAAATATGTTTGCCACTTTTGATGACATGTGCTGCTGCAATAATTATTGTGGATAATTTGTAAAAATCTGCCAAACTTGCGGTAAGAAAGCAAACATTTCTCGATGAATATGGAAGTGTTTTGGAGCGATACTATTTGTGTTAAGCTGACATTCCCTGCAATTCTGCTTACGTGTCTGCAATTGTTTGCACATTTAAACTGACCAAATAAAAGATAGCTTAAAGTTATTTTTATTTGTACTTAAAAGATGCCTATGTAAGACTTGGCTTTAAATCTTAAACAATCTTCAACAAACAACAAAACTTTTTCTTCTCCATCAGATACAAACAAACTCAAAGGCTAAAGCCTTTGCTCGTTAAAGCTACTTTGAGGATTGTGGATGGTTTGTGCTACACATTTACCGCTGCACGGTACACAGTTGAACCTTTCGGCGACAGTTCACTTACTCTGCTTTCAATTTTGCTGGTGCACAGAAGAGACGAGTGAAGCAAAAAAAAAAAAAAACAGCCGCATTTTAAACCGGCACGAGCGTGCGGAATGTGCGGATTAGCTGAACGAACGCCCATTGTTGTACGCGGCTGTGTATAGCATGTATTGCAGAGGGCGAGAAGAGTAAAAAAAAAAGCAGGGCAGCGTTCGCGTTCGGAAACGCTATCGTTACATTTCACTAGTTTTCACTTTTTCCAATGGCGTGGAAAGTTCGCTTAGGCTGCCTAGACTAAACACAAACAAGTACTGGTTTTGCTCACCATCCTGGCGCGTGGGTTGTAGTTATTCGTGCTTTGAGTCGAGCAAATCCTAAAGTCAAGGTAAAAGCGTATAAGCTTAAGTTTCAGGCAAAATGCTCATAACAGATGCTCTACTCTGTTTGCTCTAGCAGCACTTTACAGTTTAACCGCAAGATCACATCGTAAACATTGATCCGTACGATAAACTAGATCTAGTTGGCATTGGTGCTAGATCGTAGTGATAGACTTGTGGTACCAATCGTTGCTTGTCTCTGTAGCCTTCAATCTCTTCATACCATTCATACCCGTTGCTGACCTAGAGATTTTGAAATTCTTTTTTTCACTGTCAAAAATCGGCGCCATAAACCGCTCGTTTAGAAACGGTACAAAGTAAGGTGCAATATGGTAATTGAGAGCGCGCGAGAGTGCGTGAGAAAGTGATGTTCATCTGCACCGATCCCATTGCGTCAAACGTTCGAGGTGTGCACTACAAAAAGCGTTCAAGACGAGGCCGACGAACATGAGCGACAATGGCGATCTTGACCGCCCCATTAGGTGGATGATGCTATTGTTGCATAGCAGCCGAGTCACACAGTGCAAACAAGATCACATCCTTCGAAGCGGCCAAACCATCGCCCAAAAAAATACCAGTGGCCATGGCCTGAACATGGCCTGAAGCCTCCCCCTGTAATTGGGTGTCGGTAGCTGGGATCTTAACGTTTATCTCTACCAGTGCGTGAGAAAAAACCAAACCTCCCAGTAGGAGTCGTCCAGCTTCGTATCGTCGGTTCAGAATTGCACAACTGAAAAGCAGCGCCCTTCAACAATGATTAAACGACAAACTAGCCATCTTCAGCGCGCCCAACACAGTTGACAGTTGTGTGTGTGT
>KB692435.1:0-12829 GCA_000349165.1 Anopheles christyi | reverse complement strand
ATTCGATCGATACCTTCGGTACCAGTGCGACTGGACATCAATTGGAGTAAAGCACCTCACACACTGCTGTATTCACCACACCGGATCGACGAGAACGTCATTTGCTGCTGCTGTTGCTGCTGCACAATTTCATGAACCTTCCCCGTCACATCCAATCCTTGTTTCTCACCCTCTCTTACTCACTCTCTCTCTACTTATCTACTTCTCTCCCTCTCTCTCTCTCTCTCTCTCTCTCTCTCTCTCTCTCTCTTTCACCTATGGTGCGTTTGTCCATCTTTTCGTTCTTCCGTGGCGATATGAGGTGCGTTGCATTGTGCGACTTTCCTTTCCCTGGCGCTTGTTTGGCCTCTAATGATGCATCTCCACAGTGGAGACTATTCGCGGGTTCAGGTTGTTCGCATCGTTTCATTTGTCCTGTTTTGTATGCTGAGCGGGCAAAACCCCCAATTCCCCATCTCATGATCTCGTTCCACACGTCTGGTCAAACAAAACAAGCCTCCATAGCTATCTCTCACTACCCCGTGCACATCCCCTCCGATCGGGAGAGAGGGAGTGTTTGGGCTTTGTTGCCCGACGACTTGTCGGCCGGTTCATTCGATGGGCTGGAGCAGAGAGCCTTATGTATCGAGGGATGCAGAGCATCCAACCGATGTTGCTAACGGCTCCGACCAAATGCATCCGGCTCTTGCATACGTATATGTATACGTGTATATGTGTGCAGGAGTTCGGTGTTTTTACCAGCTTTCTTCCAAGCCCTCAATAGTACAGGATATTCGTCAGGATATGCGCACTACCACGGGAAGGGAGAAAGGGCACACAGCAGCACAAGTTTTTCCCCATTTGCACAACTGCACAAAGTTCATCTCCAACGCATCCGGTGCATTCGAACACTCGCATTGGATGGAATATGATTGCGTTTGCTGCAGCAAAGAGATGGCAGCGACAAAATGGGTTGCTCTTAGAGAAAGTCCAGTATCCAGCACCATCAGATGTGATGTTGGTGGTGGTGATGATTAATGCGCTTTTGCAAGCAAAACGCATTGCCAATAATGCCAAGTTGATCTCCATGTTCCTGGTGCCTCAGGATTTTTTTTCTAGTTGCCTTTTCTACCATACTGATCCCTTCCATGTATCCCCCTCTCCACGTTTCCGAATGGTCCACACAGTTTACATTCGTTCGCTTCAGCGACGCTGTGTTTTTTTTCCGGGGCTAAGCCAAGTGGCTAATTTTTCCCGCTGTTTTTTCGTAACAGTTAACTGACTCCATTTTGCAACTTTCTTCTTTCGTGATGTGCTAGCTCTAGCATAGCGTTGTTTTAAAGGAATTTCTTAAACAGTCAATTAATGGATTTTCAAACTGAAATGATGTAAAACGATATTTCGAGAAAAGTCAAATGCCCTTTTTAAGAATACGCTTCAGTATTCAATGGCAAAAAGAGATATAACAACAGAACGGTGTTAAAAAAATAATAATGCGAGTACAAATGAAAGAATATTTGATATGCATTAGAGCTCTATTTTCCACGACTTTTACCTTTTCTTTTTTGTTTCCCTTATCAATTATAGTGAAGCTCATACCGATGCATAAACGCAGTGTTGTTTCGTGGAAACAGCATTTGCTTATATAAAACCGAACAACCTTTTTGTACTAACTTCATTCTGCATTCTCTTGTCTCCATATATACACAACCCAATCCGCGAGTATCGCTCTTGGGCCTCTCCAGCAGCTGCAGCAATATTTGAAGTAAATAAAGTTTTGAAATACAATTTTTAGCCTGCCATCCCGCCGTTTCATCCGCGAATTTGCATAAACCCGTACACACACATACACACAATGCATTCGCATGATGGGTGGATCGTTTTTGTTCGCGAAAATTTCCCCGGATGAAGCACTCACGGATGGCTAGCGCTTCATTTTGAATGCACTTTTTGTACGCAGGACACCCGACACGTTCGGTTCTGAGCGAACGGGTAGACGAACAGAGGGTGGTGAAGTGTGGTGGACACTCGCATTGGTCAGTACATGTGCTGCACACTAAAGGACTCCCCTGATGGTGATGGTGTTGGTTGCTCTATTGCACCTTTTTTTCTCTACAAGTTTCCCGAAAATATCGCGGGTTAGAGTAAATGGACGTTGCCTAGATGCACTTCTTTATGGTTCCGTGAGCCCCACTAGGCGTTACGAGTCGGAGTGGCTGGGTTGGGCTGGGTTTTCGATTATTTTTCTCCATTCCTGATGATGCTGTGTATGCGCGAATTGTGCACCGGAAAGGTGGAAGGAAGAGTGCGCGGAGGATGAAGCAGCCAAAAGCTCGTTAGTTCGTAGCCATACCCTACGATATAGCATATCGTTTGCTTTATTTCTTCTTCTTCCTCTACCTCCGTATGCAATCGCTTGCAGTTTACATTCGTATGCAATGCCTGATGCAGCTGCATAGCTGCCACTGCACTGAGCGACAGCTTGTCAATCTTGTCAACGTTCCAGGCAAATAGGTAACGGATGCGCGGATGAAGCATGAAAAGGCTCTTTCCCTTGTGTCAGCGAATGACCGTGGGTTAGTGCAATGTTTCCGCCCGTCCGGTGTTCTCGGTTATCGATCTGGTCCTGCCGGAAGGATTGTGTCGGCATTGCGACCAGAGCGACTACCCAATGACGGGAAAATGGAAAATCTTTTGGGTTGTGCTAAAGCCTACCATCGGCGATTGAGGGGATGAGTTTGGGGACCTAATACCGAGCATGATTCAATTTATATGCACATAAGCGATGCATCGCGAATAGAAACAGAAGCTCCAGTATGCCGGCGTGCCGTGCAGTGCTGCGTAGGGAGTACTGAAGTAGAGAATAAAGAAAAACATATGTACTTCCAGTAGCAACACCAGGAGGTAAAATCGGCCTAAACAGCAAACCACAAACGTTTCGAGGTAGGGATGCGCCTCATTGTGCACCATGCGCTCCGACATCGATCGATTGGGGTCCATTTTGGCGCATCCTTGTTGTGGCGACACTGTGCTCGGAAGCAACTTTTCAAAGCGGCAATTGGCAACTCAATCTTCTTCACAGTTAAGGTCCAAAAGGTTGCAAAGAATGCTTGCGGATGAATGACGTTTATTTTGGTTGATTAATTACTGCATTACTGGCTTTGAAGGTGTTGAAGTTTGCTGGGTCGAAAACGTGTCGTACAAGGAAGTTAACTTTAGCCGCTTTAGAGGCAGTTAACATTGTGAGTAACAGAGCAGAGATTTTCTTCAATGTGCTGACATGCTATAGTCTATATAATTGTTTAATGAGCTGCACACAATGTGCATTCGACCTCACTCTTTTCGCGGGCTTTCAAAATGGTCGTTACTTTGTGAAATCACTAAAGCAAATCAGAAGATATGGTTAGGACCACCCTCACTCGAACGGTGTATTTTCCCGTTTGAAAAGTAGACACGCCAATAACCCCATGAATGATAGAATGTATTCAATTACTGTGAAAAGGACGACCAGTATGAAAACAGCGATAGACTTTTATTCTATCTTTCTTGTGTGAAAATCTTTTTCATCAACGAAAAGTTAACCGATATGCTCATTAGTTATGTACATTGGACAATGGGATCTGGTCGTTTGAAATATCTGAAATATAGTAGATGTCAAAATATTTGTGAATACTGTGTCTGGATAATAATTTATCTTGCTTTAACGTCCTCAGTTATTGATAACAAATAGTTGATATAAAAGTAAAATCAACTAGACAATTCGAACTTGGTGAAGAAAGTAAGGTAAGAAAAAAAAAATCATTCTTAATTGAATGTAATAAAACAAATGTGCTTTAAACTTTAATCTAGTTCAATGTGTATGAGCCTAATGGCAGACTGAGAAGAAAAGTGGAAAAAATTCACCCTTTAATGTACAGTGATAGCTTCATGCAACTCTAAGCCAATATTGCAAGCATTTGGGTGTTCCGGTACGATTGATGCTACTCAAGCACCTTCAAACAATATGAATGGATCCGAAGCAGCTCTTCCTTTACTTTGGTGCTGACAGAGAATCCTGTTTTGCTCGAGCAAACCCATAAAACAAGGAAACACATTGAGCGTTAGGGAAATATGAATGGAATGAAACTGAGGGGCATAATAAAAAAAACTTTTCCTCTTTGTTTTACAATTAGAACCATTCACCAGTACCTTGATGAAAAGCGGTCATCGTTCGTAGCTCAATGTTGTCAAAGTTTCATCTTTGATTTCTATTCGTCGTTCGCAATTCATTACGGATGCGTTTCGCTCGCTAGAGACTGGTGGATGAAATTTTCCACAACACATACTCTCTGTCTCTCTCATATGGAGAAGCTTCAGCTGTATTTGCTATGGAGCATCTATTGCCAGCAT
Source organism: Anopheles christyi (assembly GCA_000349165.1). Taxonomy (NCBI): domain Eukaryota; kingdom Metazoa; phylum Arthropoda; class Insecta; order Diptera; family Culicidae; genus Anopheles; species Anopheles christyi. The sequence goes on along the minus strand of KB692435.1, from coordinate 8,461 downwards.
AAAAATGCGATTCCTCCGTCTATCTTAGTTAATTACAATTTTCTTTTTCCCTTCTGGCCTGGTCCCATAAGTGCACTACAAACTGCTAAAGTTTTGGGCATTTCTTTTGCGAGTGATTTGTTTGTGCAAATATACGTAGAGAAAGATAAAGCAGCTCAAAAACACAGGAAAAAAATGTACTTCTTTATAAATAGACATTTCTTTTCACGAGCAATAGTCTCTGAACGTCATTCTTGCAGGAATAAGATACTTATGTGTACATCTCGATTTCCTTGCTCGAAGACACAGAAGAGGTTCAGCTGCACAGCGGTCCTATTCATTTGCAGCAGCTAGTGAAAATTTTAAAAAAAAAACAGATAGCACCCAAAGGCACTCTGGTAGTAGTGGCTCTTGCAAAGGGCACAAGTTCATGCCACAAAAATATGTACACTGCTTTACGCATCATTGCAAGTAACCGGAAGCCAACGTATAACTCCCTTTGCAGAAAGTCGTGCTATCGTCAGCTTCTTAGAATGGAGGATATACTGAGTAAATGAGCCCCAAAGAAGCTTCACACACACATGGTGTTATGGCTTTGAAGCAATGAGAAATGTAAATGTGTAATGCATGGTGAAACCATTGCTACCCTACCGTTGCTTCTCCATTCCGCAAACGAAAGAGAACGAAACCATTAAAAACGAAAAAGTGGGAGTTAACGTTCATATTCTTGGGCGTTTTGTGGGTCGCCATCGTTTCACTAACCAAACCCATACGTCCCAAACACACGGGAAGATACATGCAGGTGGAAATGTAAATACAACGTGCAAAACTGGCGATAATGACGCTCGAAGCTGTAGAAACTGCTGGAGCAATCTCCCAAGACATTAGAGGTCGCAGAGGACAGGTTGGTGGTGGGACGAATGACCTGAAGATCTGGTGCTCTACCCAATGATTGTCAAGTCGTGGGTCACCACCACCCGAACTAACACCACTGTCACCAATGCTGGTTGGCTTTCGGGAAACTAGGTTTCGCCACAAGCCAGAGAACCTGAAAAGACGTAAAAGCGGAAAAAATCTCCGGGTACTTATTAGTCAGTCCGGTAGGTTCACCTTCTTCGTTGCCATCAGTGGTTTTGCGGTATTTGGTTCACCACGCATTCTTCGTTAGATGTGGGATGACTTGTCGCTTTTTTGCAGCCAAGTTTTCGATGCTGCCGATGCCAACTACAGCAGCCCCGTTGGTTGATGCGGGGAGACATGGATAAGGTGTTTGTCGTTTGACATAGCATTTGGTTCAATTTTTACACTTATCACCCATCGCACCAGAAGCGATATTATTCTTGAAACGGTACAAAGGAAAACATAAACTTACTTTCATAATCGAGCATGCACACCCAACAAGAGATATATGACAATCAATACCCATTCATATGGCAATGACGGCTGCAGAATGATGCATGACGGTTCGGAGATTTTGCAAAAGCTCTAACTTGAACCGTACCGCAAAAAGAGGTGCAATCCTTCTTGTGCCATGTCACAGGTACAAACGATTTATCCCGATGTCGGTTTCGGTTGAGTTATGTTTTGTTTCACTTTTGCATATGTGTACATTGTGATACACGTTTGCCAACCGGTGGTAAAGGATTATCATAACACACTTATCCCGGGGTAGCACTTTTCTCTGACCTGACCCGAAAGATTGTTAAAGGGCTGCTAACGCTTCTTTGGCTCATCGATTGATCGCACGGCAGCATAAACGCAAGGATGCTACCGACCTGCTTGTCACCCTCTCTCATCTGGGCATTGTGGTCACCGGGCATTGATGCCAGCTTGGTTGTTGGCAAATGTTTATTCATTTGCACCGCGTGCACTTTCAACCCACTCAAAACGGTGGTACGGTTTCTTCCCATTAATCATCCATGTTTGGTGAAAGTGTTCTTGCCATCTGGCAAGATTGGCAAAGATCTGATTTTTCAAGGAAGATGCATAGCGGTGCAAGCTGCACATTGGTTTCACATTGGTTATACCCGATCAAAAATATCGTATTACAACCGCTTCATGAGACCATGCCGGCCAACGGCCATCTCTTCACCATGTTTAGTGTATCGAGGTTTTATGGTTTAGTTTTGCTGTTGGATTTGACCGATGACAAAAGTATGAATGAAGTATGAAATACCATACTTTTGAACTCGATTTGTAATTTGTAATGAGACCTGATAGAGTAAATGACTATTTTTTTAATTCTAGCATTAACTTAGATTTTAATTTACTGACGGTACAACACCAGATCCTCTCGTTTACGCACTGCAACCTCTGCCGGATGGGAAGGTTTACACATTCCGCATGAATAAACACACACAAAATATGCCGATCACGTAAAAAACGCATTAGGCAAAAATGCGAGCATCACACCGTTTTAGGTTCCTTCCGGTTAATGTCGGGAAGGGAGAAAACACCCGAACTCGATGCTCATTGCAACCGTCAGCTGAAGCGTGTGCCGTTTGTTTGTGCCTGTAACGAGCCAGTGCCACGAAAAGAAGAAAGAGGAACTATTCAATACCTCATAGTGCGGTATGCCATTCGTACCGCAGCATGCGGTATGCGCTAGGATGGGTAAAGGTAAAGCCCCTCCGAATGCAGCCAAAAGACCAGGTGTCTACCCTCTTCCGAATGTTCTACGATCCGCGTGCTACCACTACTGCTAAAAGTCAATTGGCATACAGATAGGCCTGCTGAATCATGTTTACCATTCGAAAACAGGCGTGTGTTCGCGGCAGGCGTTAAAGGAAGATTCGATTTGACTTACATCGATGCATCAGTGTTTCTCCTCCTAGAATGGCTCCTTTAGAAAAGGGAATGAAAAAGCTTAAAGGGAGAAACCAGTATTACCACATAGTCAAATGGTTCAGTTTCCACCTTTTTCCCATAACATGATATTCCTAAGGTTTGAAGGCCCACGTCGCAGGGTACTGCGAACACCTTATGGCATCTATGCGTTGATCCACTCGAGAACTAGAGCAGCTTGTACGTAACACGGATAGAAGATGCGAAGGAGCGAAGGAAAAAAAAGTGCAACCCTCATGGTACCATCTTGTCTCGAAGGAAATCCAATTCTTTCATGCAATGCGGGCGTGCGCTAATGAATAAGGCGCCCAAAGCCCTCGTGCCAGCGAAACATGATTAGGGATTTCAATATAAAATGCCCCGACGCCAATAATACAAATCGGACCTAACCGGCTGCCAATCGCAAGCCACAAGCAGTCCTGCTGGTATTAGACAGAGGTCTTACTGGATGATTTTTTAAAGGCAAAGAGGGAAACGGACGTGGTGAATATCTTGCCATTGAATTTTAAACATTCCAAAAACTGAGCTTGATGTTTGTTGCCATAGAAACACAAGAAGCAAATAATAATCATTTAGCCCTGGTACAAACATGTGTATACATGCCGCTAGGGAAGGTGGCTTTACGTTGAGTTCTGTCTTCTAGCGCGTCAGTATTCCTATACAAGAAGAATCCGTTGGGAATCGGCACGGTTCGATGCGCTTCAATTTCACACCTTGCCCTGCTGCCGGTCGGATCGTAATGACATTCAATTATAATTCAATTTGCCATGAAACAATCTATAGCGCTTTCAGAAAACTTCCTGCTTTATTGAAAGAATGAAAAGAATCTTCTCATCCGCATGGAGATGGCTCAGTTGTTAATTTCTTCACCCTGTTGTGCGCACTGCTGTGTAGGTGCTAATATACGTCACAGCGGTTTCAAGGTTTGCGTCGACTACTGTTAAAACATTTTGGGCCTCCTTCCGACGTTCTGGGAAAGCAGGAATCAAGGAAGGATGCATTGCACAGTCAGTCACCCGGAAGGCGATGTACACAAAAGTATAAGATCTTTCCCCCAAACCAAGGCAAATATCGTGCAGGATGCGCAGAGAACAGGCAGCGGTAGCATAAAACAAAACCCATCCCGGACATGGTGACAATGTACCCCGACGAAAGCTCAGGAAGACAAGAACAGACATACAACCAACAGATAAGTACATGATGTAGCACCAGGAAGAAGTGTTTCTTCTGGGTCGCTCGCTGCGCTAATGAAGAACAGGAGATGTGGGCGAATGTAGACAAATAAATATGAAAGTTTCAACAGTAGCATCCGGAAATGTGTGCCGGAAGTGTAGTTCCTCAAAGTGTACTTAAGATGCTCATATTAAATAACAACGTTAAAAGCAGAACTCGTAGATTAACGGTGGACTAAATTAAGCTATATCTCTGTAAGCTCGTATAAAAGAGTGCCAACGATTGACTGAATTTTACAAATATTGCAACTAAGTCATAGGAGGCAATACTAGACCGCATACCGAGTTGCTCTAAACAAATGAAAAAAGGTTGCCTTTTAACATCAAATGTAGCACATTCGAAACCATCTGGTCGCTCGTGCCATACCGGCACAAGGTGCGGATGGTACATGCATGAGGGAGCGAACGAGAACAAAAAACAAACAAACTGCATTTTCACAACACCACCAAACACACCGGTTGCGTAGAGTTAAACGACCTCCGGGTGCCGTTCCTTGCCATCGATAATCATCTTCACCAGCAACAAACGACCAAACCATATGGTATGTCGGTTAAGGATGCTTAACCTTCCACCACCACGCATTGATGAATCTTATTCTTATAAGAAAATCCCCACTCCAATACGGCCAGCACAAGAAGGTCCGCCTCTTCTAGAAGCAAGCATGCGGGTAAGGAACACGCCTTCCGTGACGTAAGCGTTTAAATGGCCTGGAGAAGCACGTGTGTTCCTCAGCGATTGTGAGGTTTTCTTGCGCTTACGAACACAGTCGTAAGACGACGCAATGGTCGTTGTGGTAGGTTGTGTGAAGAACAAAAGGGGAAGAAAGCGTCTGGGCCTTTAGCGTAGTGTGGAAGTGGAAGAAAATTGTTTGTGAGTTCCCCTTAGGCACACCAAGGGGAAGTGGGCCGATTTCCTTCAAGAAATGAAGCCAAATATCTTTGGCTGCTTCTTTGCCGAGTAGTTGCGAGAGCACCAGAACGTTGAAAGACTTCAACGAGGGAAGACGCGCCCGGCTGTTCCTGATTCTGGTGCGATTGCCTAACAAAGTCCGTCAGTTGGTCGCGGATAAAGTGAGCAAATTATTGTAGCAGCTGTCACGTTGTCGTCCTTCTTCGTTGTCATCGTCCTTGTCGTAGTACTGATGAACGCTCATCATGCTCCAAATGTCAGCTAGCTGTTCGGGAAACATTTGTGTGCCTGTAGGTGCCATATGAACTCGTTCGCTCGGAACTATTATCCTGCACCCTCCGGTAAGTCGGTACAAAACGTTCGAGTAAGTTCTTCTTTTTACTTCAGCTAGTCCCATAAGTCCATCGAGGACCTTCACGCATCAAAGCAGCACACGATGTCGATTCTTGTTCTAAGGATAGTTGGTTCCGAACACGGGGACCAACACATACAAACACACATACAGTAGTGGGACCTTGAACTTTCGAAGGCCTGCGCATGGCTTAGTTGCTAGCACATACGTGCGCAAGACACCGGGAGGGTGTCCTGGCGCAAACCGCACACAAACGGGGCCTGCAGGAACTCACCCCTAACAAAAACTGCCACTGCACGCGCACAATTACGGCAACCCTCGGACGACAATCGAGATCTTTACTGGTTTATAGTTGTGCTTGACAAAAGAAAAAGGACCCGCGCGAGCATAGGACCGGAATGAGGATGAAATGAACGAGAAATATACCAGGGGTTTACAAACGCGCTCAGCCCTTGGCGCAAAAGGTGAGCGACTGAAGGGAGATCGAGAGCAATGAATCCCATCCATTGGTGTTGAATTTTTGGGTTGGTTTTGAGTCGATGTGCAGACTTCGAGCAACAGACGCGCGATCGGAGTTCTGTGCAGCTGCATCTATGACGTAAAGGAGTGCCGTTTTCCAGAAGGGGAAGACACAGCTCTCCGAACTGGCGCGAGGGTTCGTCCGAGAGGGTCGCTGGACGCCAGCAGAAAAGTTTTTGCTCTGCACACATGAATTGCTATTGTTTGCTTGGGTTGAATATGTTTTTCGCTCTCTCTGTAAGCGTTGTTACCCTCTTCTCTTCTATCTTATGTTTTGGTCTGATGGTATTATCGGGAAAGATTGTACATCTACTGGCGAGCACATGCAGTTGTGGCAGCAGGAGAAAGGGAATGGTAAGCAGGGAAGAATAGAAAAAAGAAGGTTTGTAAAGGTGATAGGAAAGACTCAATCAAGGTAGGACAAGGACAACAAAATCACAGTACGAGACTGATCCTTTCTGGGGAATGGATTTTGTGAAAATTGGAAGCTCTGGTATATTGCTATCGGACTCAAAGAATACGATGTACGGCGTTTAGTAGGGAGAATTAGTTAGAAAGAACGCATAACGATCCCGTTTGAATTGCTGGCATACTGAAACAAACATCTGCCTATATCCGTTAGCTATACCGTCTGGAAGGTTTGCAAGAAGAGTTATTCAAATCCACACAGGAAAAGGAACATGAGGACGAGGTGAGCTTTGATTACATTTCATTCTAAAAAATAGATATAAAGGAGCAGGAGAAAAAAGGAAATCAATTAACGGTTAAACCTTTTCTGCAATACACAAAAACATGATTCAAGGTAACAGTTAGCTCTGCAAGCGATAGGGTTGATTCTTTTTTTAAGTCGATTCCAAAAGTAATTATTTAACTGAGAATTCAAGAAACAGCAACCATACAGCATTAGCCATAAAACAATATTTAACTGAGGTCTGACGCAACAGTAACCATAAAACGTTACCTCCACAAAATCAGATCTGCTCAAACCGCTAGCTGTTTAACATTGAAGAAAGCTTGCTCAAGCAACAACACTGACCATCCGGTCACGTTAAAAAAAGTAAATAAAATTATGTCTAGTAAGCCTTAATAAGACCGGCAAGGTCGTGTGGGTCGTTTACGCCAAGAAGACGAAAATGTCAAAGAGAAAATAAAACAAATCATCAATGATAATATTAAAAAAAGAAACAAATTAACATAAATATCAACAAAACGAACTTTGTAAAGCATAAGCGGTATAACATGACGACAATAAAATAGTGTTTATATGTGTCAAAAATATGATGTTTCAAGTTGTTGTGTGTGTTCATTTCCAAAACAAAGCTAACGAAAATAATGTTTCTTAAGATCAGTAAAGGAATTAAAAAAAAAACATTATAAAGGGTGAATAATCTTTCCAAGCAATATTGTGCCTTTGCGCCAAAATGACCCAAATTTGCAACGATAATTCAATAGACACTGTTACCGGCGTGCCGTTGCACTGTGAAAGCCAAACACTTACCATACATCACCAGTTTGCAGCTGTTGCCTACTCATACCTGGCAATAAACGCAGCGTAACCCTTCGACAGGGTAGTGTAATAAGTCGAGGTAAGGGCGACATAACATTTTGGGCATCATTTCTTTCACCGTCATGTTACGGATGACGCTGCATAGAAACATACACACACACACTTCGTCACCGTGTGTGTTTTGGAACCTGGCAAGCGGAACACAATGAGCGGACGGCGCGTGTCCATACGAATGAAGACCCCTGACGCGAGATGGGTTTTCCGTAAATGTGGGTTCTTATCGCTGCTTTTACGACGCTTTCCAAGTGTTTCATCAAGGGGCGGAGGAAAGGCGCATACAAACGTAAAACTACATAAAAGCACCCCTTGTGGGGAGTGGAAAGAACAAGCGTGAGGTAGGAGCGCTCATCGGTGTGGTTCCTTCTGTCTGTTGGCAGGAAGAACGCGTTGGTCTCATTCGTTGGTTGACTCGCGTTTCTTGGTTGTAATGTTACCTCACCTGGAAAAATGAGGAGCCGGTTGGAAAACGATAAAGCGCGTGGCAGGCACGCGTCACCAACAGCGATACGCTTCAAAAGCTAAACGATTCGGCATCGTCACAGCACCCGCTTGTTTGTATCGGAATGGCATTTTAACGAAAGTAAAGTCAATCGTACGTAAATTTGTATTCTCAGAAAAAGAAAAGTAATCGTTTTATGATGCATATTTACAAAACCATGCTGGAATGCAATTCTAGAATTGAGCCGCTTAAACTTGTTTAATGTTGAACTATGAGATATACATATAAAATACATCATTTGCATTTTAAGCTTGGACATTGCAAATATTTCACTTTCAAAAAAGCAAGAACTGGCCCAACACCTACATGAATTCAAATTCCCACATTCTGTGCAAGATTTGAAGGATTATCTTTTCAAAAGCAAACCAAAAAGCTTCTTGTGAGAAAGGATGATAATTCCAGTATTTGCTTAGAATGCCGCAGGACAATCAGAATTGTTCCGCTTCAAGAATCCTGTGAACAAATTCAACAATAGTGAGGCAAGAAGCGGATGCAAAAAAAATGCAGGATGCATTCAATATATTTCACCTCTTTCATTCTTCTTTCGCCTATTTCGGGT
>KB692424.1:0-12839 GCA_000349165.1 Anopheles christyi | reverse complement strand
TTATCACCATCTAAGGTACTGTTTGCTTCCTTCAGCGTTATTTGTAGCGAAACAAAAAAAAAAGAAGATGATGATGAAGAAAATAAACCCAACCAACAGAATTACATATAAAATATACTTAAATTAATAGAACTTTATACATATGTAAAACTCACATTATTACTTCAATATTAACACACATACACACACACACACACGCAAATAAACAGATGCATGCAGAACACACTAAAGACGCAACAGCAAAAAAAGAAGCTAGAACAAACGTTAGGAAAAAACAATTCTGCATTGACCAAATCGATAACATAAACAGACATACAGAACAGACAACTTCAATCAAGTTAGTTCTAGAACTTGAAATTCGTACGTTATGTAAACCTAACGGACATGTTTTAGTGAGTTTAGGAGAGAAAAAAAACCAGCAGATATGAATAAAATAAAAACAAACAAACAAACAAAAAAAAAACTGTAGGAAACCTTCCATTGAAATAAAGCAATAATATATACAAAGTATCAATTCGCTCCACATTTGTTACAGCCGCACCCAAGATGCGTTTGGAAGTGATGCTCAAGGAAGTTTACATGTCTGGGGCAACTTGTCTTATCTGGTCTGATGCGGGATGCACTGCCACACGTGTATGGCGTGGTGAAAAAACATTGAGAACAGCAATCACCATCGGGCGGGTAGTGGGTTATTTATTTAGTTTTTAATACTTTTGTATTGGCAATGGGGGGCAGCATGTGTAAACATTATATCAATGTAAATCTGTTATTGGTACTGTTGATTACAGGCCGAGGGATAGTCACCTATCGAAAGAATTACATCTACTAGCCGTTGATATGCTGGACTTTTCAATCGAAATAGCTTGAATGTATTAGGTATAATCATGTATGTATCATGTATCATCCCCGTCCTGTTCTGGACCTGTTCCGAAACTGAACCTGATCCCAGAACTTTTATGGACCTGGACCTTTACCGACCTATAGATGGTACGTAGTACCATCCAAGCATCCAAGCCTGCTTCTGCAAGTACAATGAATCATGAAGTGTGAGTTTTTTAGTATTACTTTTATGAATAATTACGAGCCTATAAAACATCCATACAATATTATAAATTTATGAGAAAAGCAGCTGGCAAAAACGCAAGCGAACCCTGCAATTGCCCTGTGTTTACAGAAAGCCCAGCAAAAAAGATGTTTTGAAACAAAGCTCTTAAAACATAATATTTGGTAATAATTGATCTGGTAATTAATGAAATCTTATAATATTTAGCAAAATATCGCACACTTTCCACATCGAACAATAAACAGACGCAATGAACCCAAAGAAAGGCGTTGGCAATAAATGCATAAATGGCGAATTCAATCCGCTAAAATAAACTGTCGTACCCAACTGTCAACCAGCTGCAAGATTGGCTGCGGTGCAGTTGGATTTATTTATTTTCTTCGGTGCAAAGAAAGGTAGAGAAGAAAAAAAACAATCAAGACAGGAATTGCTCAACAAGCCGGGACCTAAATTCCTGGACCGCACACCCGACTCCTACGCTCCCGCAAACTGCGTGTTCAGGCGTTTTGGTGTATATCTTTGTGAGAGTTTACGTGTGTCGGTCGTGATATGGTTGACGGTGAGATATCCCACCAGCTACCTTTTGCTTTTCGCCAGTTTTATCCCGGCAAACAGTGTTAGCGCGTTCAGTTAGGTGTCGAAATAGAAAGGGAAAGTGAAAAATAAATAAAACGAAACTCACCTATTTTAGCCCCAACGAGATCCAACCATAACCGAAACGAAACCGAAAGTGCGCGCGTAAGCTGCGATCAATACATTCGCATGTACCCGGGCTGTCTGCTCAATCAACCCAATCAATCGGATATCGGATCGCATTGAAAGCAAGATAAGAACATGCTACTAACACACGGTACCCACACACTGCAAACTATGACCGGCCGTACAGCACTGTCCGATCTGTTGCTGCGCGTAGCTTATCACCGCACCTGGATTGGTCCCGTCACGACTCGCCTGTCTTGCGCGACACCGGCAGCATGGAGCATGAGACGAGATCAGACGCCCAACACAATCGCCTACTGCCAGCGGCGTTACACCTCCAACCTGAAGAAGAAACAACCGCGCGTGGTCGCAGTCAAGTCGGTCGAGGGTTCGGAGCTGCTGCAGAACGTGCTGCAGAAGAACAAGCAGCTACTGCAGGAAAAGCGTGATGGGCTGGTACGGGACATACGCGAAAGGAAGGAAAAGGTGAAGGAGCGAGTCGAGGAGGTGATCGAGCGGGAAAACATTGCGACCGTGCCGAACCTGCTGTGCATCGGACGGATCGTCGCCTCGCCCTACCTCGGCTACGTGATCGTGCAGGGCGATTTTCGTCTCGCGATGGGCATGCTAATCGTGGCCGGTCTGACCGACATGGCTGATGGGCTGATCGCGCGCCACTGGCCCAATCAAGCCAGCCGGCTCGGCTCCTTTCTCGATCCGATGGCGGACAAGGTGCTGGTCGGGTCGCTCGTTATAGCGATGAGCTACATCGACCTGCTGCCCCTTTGGCTGACCGCTATGATACTCTTCCGGGACGTGTTTCTGATCGGGGCCGGTTTCGTCATACGCTACATCAGCCTGCCGCAACCGGTAAGAGCTACTTCGACCCTTTTGTCATTGCTCGCTTTTCCTCGCTCATCTACATATTCTTGCAAATTTCCAGCGAACGCTGTCCCGATACTTTGACGTGACCCATGCTACCGCCCAGCTGGCGCCCACGTTCGTCAGCAAGCTCAACACTGCCGTACAGCTGGTGACGGTTGCCGCTACCCTCGGTGCCCCGATCTTCAACTACGTCGACCATGCGTACCTGCACGGGCTATGGTATCTGACCGGCTTCACAACCGTGGCCGCCGCCGCCAGCTACCTCACCAGCAAGGACACGTACAAAATACTACGCAAAAAGTCGTAGTCTTTACAACGGATTGTCTTTACTGATCCAACCCTTTTCTTTCTCTATCTTCTTGTTTCGTTGTTGATTGCTTCAAGGGAAGCAACACATGGGGCGGTTTTTTGTTGCTCCATCACACCGCCTAGACACAGGTGATTGATCCCCGAGACGAATGTAAATAAAGTGAACATAGTTCCTGATGAATAGACAATTGTTGGTGTAAGTTCGTTCATTTCATTCTTTCGGGTAATTAATCGTTTTCCTCGCATGGTTCAAATTCTGTCATCGTCGCTAATCAGAATCCAGGTAAGTCTAATCAATTTATTTGATAGGTCTTGCTCGTCTTGCCAGCGCTTTGATTAAGTAGCCGACGACACTACGACCCAATTGCTAATAATTCTTTCTTGTTAATTAACCTACTGAATTGTTTGCTGTACAAATTACAAGATAAGCGTATCTATTTCATTTACCGTCCCTTAAATCCCAATCCACAACTACTGAGTCGCAAACCAACGCGCCTACGTCGCTACGATGTACTTCGGCTGACGGTACATTTCGTACGCAAACTCTTCCTGGTGCGATGGATCAAACTCCACACCGATAAAGTCAAACTCGAGCCGAAAGCTGCCCTCGTGGCCACCGCGGGACCCAACCGAAAAGCCCACGTTCGTGATGCGGTTCAACGGTACTGGGCCCTGCTGATCCTGAACGCGGCCCTTGGATGCGAGGAAAAACTTTGAGAACGGTATCTTGGCCACCTGCCAGTGAGGGCCGCCCCGCGTGTACAGCACGTAGTGGTAGATGTCGTTCCACAGGATGTCGTAGTAACCCTCCGCGGTCAGGTTAATCAGATAGGATCGACCATCACCACGCACCTTCAGCACGAGCGTATTGTATTGGCTCCAGTCGTAGAATGCTTCTCGTTTGAATGATTTCTGGAGGAGCAACAAAAAAAAAAGAGAAGAACAAGGAAAGTGTTAAAAAAAACAATAAGGTTTTAGTATTTGATGGTATGCCTTACCCTCACGCGTAAGCTTTTAATATTTGCGTAACCGGCCCGCTTGATGCGTCCATCCTTCGGTACGCGGGACTCTAGCGTCCCATGGAATAGCCCGTACCCGGACGGACTACGCTCAAGCGCTGCCTCGGAGAATCCTTGGCCGTGGTCCCGATCCGTCGTTACCACCCACTGGTCGAGGTCGGTTTGGCTCTCGAACCCAAACACCACATCGATCTCGCCCGGCCGGAACACCACGAGCGGATCACTTTCCAGCTTCTCCTTCCACTCCTGCTGAAACAGCGCAAACTCGGTCCGCAGCTCCTTCAGCCCATTCACGATCAGCTCCTTGGTTGAGACGCGTTGCTCCGTCTGGTAGCCGCCCTTCCGATGCCGCTCCCAGAACAGTCCACTTGCCAGCACACCGGGCCGGATCAGGTTCGGCTCTAGCTGACGCACCAGCAGCCGGTCCTCGATGCCACCGTTCGGCAGTGCAGATGATGCGGTAACGCTGGTGGCCCTACTCATGGACAGGGCATGGAACTGCCTTTCAACGCTTTTCCAACCAAGCACCACGGTCAACCGGTGCCGAAGTGAAAACATCCTTTTTGGTATGTGTCAGCGCGTGTGTGCTAAAAGAAATGACCACACTGCATCCTGCCGGATCAACCCGGCGTACGCTTTTCTCACGGTACCGCGGAGCGAATCTTTGTTTTGATTCGCACAGTGACAGCAAAATATTATGGTGCAATCAACACGGCCGACAACAAAGTCGGCTGTCAATGGCCGTATCCGCAACGCACAACCACAACAGAAGATCGTTTGAATCGCCCGTTGGCCGTCCTTCTGCTATGTAATATTATAACGCATAGCTTGTTTCTTCATTTTTAGAATAATTTTTAAAAAGGTATAGGTTCCACAATAAGGAGTTAAAATGTCTCTGTTATAACTAAGTTTTATGTGTAGTTAAAATAAACTTAAAACCATTAAGGCAACCTCACGTACGTAACACACTAACATTTTCACATACATTTTTTGTTGATTTTATTTCCATGTTCTGTTTTTTTTTTTCATTGTTCACACAATTATACAACGATGACTAGTGCACAAATATATGTGTATGTTTAGTACCACCGGGATTTCCCTTTTTGCTCTACTAACCGCGTATGTTGTTTCTCTCCCTCTTATACTATTCGGAACAAAATCGCTTTCTTAGTACACATTAGTCTACAAATATAAAATATTATGTCTAACGATTTTACAATTTTTTGGTATGTTTCCGTTGTGTTTTGTTGTTGTTGTTCTCTTTCCATGTAGATATATATATAGACCGTGCTTCTCGTTCGCGTCCCGCTAGGGGAGCAAAAGTGGGCTCACTTGCCGATCATCACCGTAATAAAGTATATATACTGTACTAAAAGGGCTACCTCTACCCCCTCTCTACTAAGTCTTTCTTTTTGTTTTCTTCATCTTCTAAGAGATCCGGTACGCAATTCTGCCATCCGTGTTGGGGGGGTGTGTATAATGGTGTAACGAAAATGACTGTTACGGATACTGCTACAAAGGATAGCGTTCCTTTTCGTTTGTTTTTTTTTTCCTTCTGTTAGTACTAGTTAGGTTTGCAAGAAATGTTGTGTTTTTTGCTTCTTCTGTTAGCCATTTCGTATCTAACGTAGCCTAAGATCAATCTACTTGTTCCCTTTCATGTATCTGTTGATTTGCATCGCAACACTGTCGAAATTCATCCTTTGTTCGCATTTACACCACGGCACGCTGGCTTGCTTGCAGCTATACACAGCACTTGAAAAATGTTGGAATGCTTTTAGTATTTTTGTTTGTTTTCAAAACAGTAAACTAAACATAAAAATTTGTTCAAGCACGTGAATTAGAATTATACGGTTAAATGGAAAGCAAAGAAAACCAGTTGGTGAAAACGGGAAATATGTCTGTTGCTCTGTACCGTAATGCTTTTTTTTAAGTACCTCCTTCCTGCACGCATGGTTTAAACTAATTCTTAAACTATATTTGCTAGCCCCTAGCTTCTAAACTAACTAGTGTACGAATTCGTAATTAGTTTAGGGTTGTACTAAATGGAACACACATCTATCACGCACACGCAATCTAGTACTGAGAGATCGATGGAAACCGAGCCGTTAAGCAGAAATACAATACCAAGCAAACCAACCAATGCGTTCGAATATGCGAATAAAATGAAAAAAAAAACGTTGCTTTGTGTTCGCTCACTCACCACCCACCGTCTTGGAGGGTATCACTTTGGACCGTAGCATGGCCACCAGCCGGGATGCAAAGACTGACGCGGAGGCGAGATTTGTTGTTGGGACGGGTGGTTTCACGACCGGTGCCACTGTTGCCGCTACATCGAGCGGTGTGTAGCTGTTTTCCAGCGACCCTCCACAATCTAAAAGTAGAAAGCATGTTCTGGATAAGTATTTTTGCATCCCGTCGCTTGCGTGTCTTCCCGCCTAACCGTTAGATGTTTCGTCCTCCTCGATGTTGAGATTGGAAATGTCGGACAGAGTGAGATCCTTTTCCTCGTCCTCCAGCAGCAGGCTCGAGTAGGACTGGGACGTGTTGTTGTCGCTTACCGACCGCGACCCCGTTGTTACCACCGGTATCGGCTGCGCGACCTCGGCATTCACCGGTGAATTGCTATCGTCCTCGAGCACCTTCTTCCGTACACCGGCAGCCTTACCGCCCTCCGAGTCCGGAAAGGAGCAGCACGCTTCGGACGATTCGTCACTGTCGCTGCTGCACACCATAATCACCTCATCGATATTTCCGTCACATCCGGACGAGGACGAGGTGGCCGACGAGCGGGAGGACGAGCGGGACGATGCAGGCGATGAGGAGACGGAACAGGAGGAGGGTGTCGAGCCGGACGATGCGAGCGGCGAACTGCAGTTGAAGTTGTAATTTTCGTCGCTCTCGCCCGACAGCTCATTGCTCTGCATTTCGCTTATCTTGGACAGGATGTGGGGATAGAAGTCCCGGGCCGTCGTATTGTTAGGCTCGTACTGCAATACTGGTGGTAAGAAATGGAAGAGGAAGGCAATGTACCATTGTTGCATAGTTGCAAAAGCTCATAATAAATCAAGCTATGCAAACTAAAGTCGAATTACAGAGTATCTAGTAAATGTTGAAACTAAAATAAACAAACAAAGAACGGGTGAGACCATGATAAACAGTAAAACTAAAATTGCTAACTTCATTCTACCATTCCATCCCTATTGGATCACGAATACGAAAGATTAATTCGTATTAACTTAGAAAGCTTTGTTTGATTTATGCGGATACACCCGCTTATCGGAATATGTTGCAGTTATAAAGGGCAAACATAAACTTACTCTGCTTGCAGTACTTAAGCGCATTTACGTAGTCACGAATCATAATGGCAGAAAGAAACTGAAAAGGGAAAGGAAGCCATTAAGCACGACTGAGCGGTTGTCGCGTTTTGAACGCGGAACTTACCTCTGCCAGCAGTTCGGTCGGGGCTGATATGCTCTCGTCGGCGTCCGTGTACTCGGACAGGCTTTGGCTCAGATCGTCGTTGGAGGGTGAGTGCAGCATCGCGACTGAATCACCAGTCGTTGGGGCCATTCCTCCTCCTACGGTACACCCGTCGCCGGCCCCTTCCACAACGGGCTGGTTGTTGATGTTGACCGTGTTGCCGTTCGTATCGTCCAGAAGAGCCTTAAGAAGTAACCGGTTAGGGTAATGTGGAAAACTGTATTAATTGCCTTTTCTTAAAATAGCACTAGCAGCGTCAGGCAGTTGTCGGTTCGCGGAGCCCTGAGGGGTTTTTTTTTCTTCAATTATATGAGAATTTCAAAATTGTAATAACTAAAGCGATGCGTTTTTCGCTTCAATCCGTTCCAGCTATCTTACTACGTCGCAATAAACATTCGCTTACTTCCTCACAATACGCGTAGTACGCAGCAACGCAAAGCCCAAACATATTGCTGTGGAAACGATCAGCAGATGCAAACTTTGCTATTGGACGTACCATTTTTGCACAATAATCCGACATCGGCTCGTAACACATCGATACAGATGAAAATGGGGAATCGCCTTCACTTAATGCATGATGCCTCGCAGGTGCCTGCTTTTCTCAGAGCTGCACCAATTTTTCACACCGTCGAAAAGATGGCACGAAAACAAATTTCCTGCAACACTGTTGTTTTTTTTTTTTCTTCACTCCTGTCGTTGCGAGTTGGTTGATTTTTGTTGTTTGCTGTGTAGTAATTTATCGCTAGCAAAAGGGGAAGTTTGTTTCTAGATGGAAAACAAAACAAAGCTCGTCCCGTCCTGCTCTTTTCCTGCAACATTTCGTGACAGTTCCGTTTTATAGCACAAGATCAATAAGCACTAGATGGGATGATATCAGGATGGCAAAACATTTAAAAATTACCGTTGTAAATGAAGAGCAATTCATCAGGACATCAGCATGTCATGAACATGAAACAATTGCAAAAGATACCGCTACACTTCTTTCCTACAAACTTAAGAAAACTCCTTCCAACACCGAGTTCAAATAACACCTGTGAAATATATTTTTCGCGTTAATTACACAGAACCTCCTGAATGAACACGTGTTCCATCATACAAAACGGTGCTTAAGCCTTTGATGAAATAAGATTAAACTATCAGGCTAATAAATAGCTGTCTAATCAGTTAAATTCCTAGTACAGCTTAGATGCTGTTTTAATTCCACTCGATCGGTGTTTATTTTTTGCGAAACTTCTCAATGTTTTGAAAATTAGTGCAGCTCTGCACAGGCCTGAGAAACACTGATCTAGATTAATTTTCTTACCTTTAATCTATTTATCTTGAAGAGAGAACAACGATCGTTTTATGCAGTTTCTTAGTTTTGTGTTTTTTTTCTGCACCTGCAATCTTTTTCTATTCATGGAGCAGGCTATTTAAAAAGCCTTAAAACCAAAAAAGGGGAGTGAAAAACGTTAAAACCAGACATGGTACATAGAGGAGCTATCATTCTATAAAAAAAACTTGAAATATACACCTTGGTCACTGTAAACGGCGGCAAATAAACAGATCGCTCCCCCATCGCAATCGTTTGACGTTTCGACTCGAATGTATCGCCCTACTGACAGTTGCCGTGTTATTTTCATTTTCTTTGTTCATGTTCATTGCATTTTGCACGGCAAACAAATAAAAAAAAACGAACCAAATCGAGCGAATGTGTGTTTATGTGTGTGTGAGTGTTCCGTTCCTTTGCGAATTGCCTTGTGGTGTTACTTGCTCACGAACGACAAGGAATGTATTGTAAACATCGTATCGGTTCGCAAAAACAAACCGATATTATCGTGCGAAGTGAAACTTTCTGCCTGTGATAAAGCCTGCCAGCTGCTCTTTACTTTTTAGTGTGCCAGTGACGGACGGAACAGGCACCACAGAGAAGGAAGGGAAACACACAACTTCTCGGCACGGCACGGTACGGGGGAAAACAATCCCCACCTCACCGAGTGGAACGAGCAGCAGTTTGCTAGAAAGGTGCAGTTAGCAAAAGAGGAAAAACAAAACAAAGCTGAACAAGAAAACGTTTCACGAAAGTTGGGACGCGTTTCTGGTGTGTCTGTGTGTGAGAGGGTGTGTTTTGGAGTGAACAATTCCAACATCCTGTGTGTGTTGCATTTTGGGTGATTGGTTACGGTACGTTGAGCGTGAAGGTGTTACAGGAAGTGCTGATGTTGGCTGGCGGTAACTGATCTCACCACATTGCCAAGGCCGCTAGAAGTTTCACAAAAGTGGTTTGTGTGTATGCGCGTGACCTTTCCCGTCCCCGGGGGCTACAGGTTTTGCGAAGATACTTACCCGTTCCAGCACTACCATAGAGTCAGGTTCGCTACAGACATGCAATTCGGGCAGCTGGAGTAACGGATACGGTCAAGGAATCAACGCTACTATCAACAACACACAGCCCACCAACCTGATAATCCTTCAACCAAGCATGACCTAAGTATTGTGGAACTGTGCAGAGCGATGGTGCTTCCACGAACGGAAAGACTTGTTTGGTATGCTTGGCTCGTAGGAACATTATGGCGCGGAAATGTGCCCCCGGTGGCCTAATCATGCCTTTTTTTTTTCTTTTTTTCTAGAGCTAAGACGAAGCTGGAATCAACTATTAAACACCTTCACGGACAAACTATAAACACAAACAAACAAAAAACGATGGCGAAGGAATACGACTATCTGCTGAAGGTACTGCTGGTCGGTGACAGCGACGTCGGCAAGCAGGAAATCCTCTCCGGTCTGGACGATGGCTCGACGGAAAGTCCTTTCTGCAGTGGTAGCGGCAGTACGTAACAATATTTATCATTATTTGCTCGGTCACACGCTTATTCCATAGTACGCAGGAATTACCCTGGATTCCGGTGCCTTTTTGAGGCCAGGATCTCGTTTCTCGGGCTTTATCAATATCAATCTCTACATTCAACATTCAAGAATATGTCCCAAGCCTTGTACTTATGGCCTCAGTTACAATATCCCATGTCCGATGTTTTCATGTCTCAAGATCAGCTAATATTTTTTGTTTGTGTTGTAGGATTCGCAGTTTCGAAGCAAATATGTAGATAATTGTTGTCTCTGGGCTTTGCTTCACCAATTTCAAATAAGTAAACGTAACGTTGATTCTGAATTTAGCATAAAATAGTATAGGGAAAGGCTTTCCTATGTAGTGCAGAATTCGATGGTTTAGTCTTCGGTAAATCGAACTCAGCAACAGTTCAGTTTCACACTTGATTAACAAGCATCTTTTTTCTTTCTTGTTTGACTTCCGTATCGATTTATCATAGCGGTTGAGTTCCTCAAACGTGCATAGATAGCTCTTCGTTGAATGTTTTTTAAAAGTGTTCATGACTTATCGTAAAAAAAGTATAAATAAGGGATGAAAACTTTAATATTGATGTATCAAGCACCCCTTTTACTCCGCATGCTTGGTACTTGTTTATTAAAAGCTAATTCCTTTTCCCCTATTTCCTTTTGTAGCGGCACACAAAACGACCACGATTCTGCTCGACGGCAAACGCGTTAAGCTACAGATCTGGGACACGTCCGGCCAGGGGCGTTTCTGTACGATCATCCGCTCCTACTCGCGCGGTGCCCAGGGCATCATCCTCGTGTACGACATCACGAACAAGTGGAGCTTCGACGGGCTGAACCGGTGGCTCAAGGAGGTGGAGGAGCATGCGCCGGGCGTACCGAAGGTGCTGGTCGGCAATCGGTTGCACCTAGCGTTCAAACGGCAGGTCGCGGCCAAGCAGGCGGAACTGTACGCCTCCCGGAACAAGATGGCGTGCTTCGAGATATCGCCACTGTGTGACTTTAACATTCGCGAGTCGTTCTGCGAGCTCGCCCGGATGGCACTGCACCGGAACGGGATGGAGCGGATCTGGCGCTCGAACAAGGTACTGTCGCTGCAGGAGCTGTGCTGCCGGAGCATCTGCCGGCGGACGAACGTGTACACGATCGATAGCCTGCCGCTGCCGCCCTCGGTAAAGTCCTACCTGCGATCGTACGCCCTCACCTCCTCCCAGTGCTTAAACACGGTGCTGAACAATTCTGCGTCGATAGCGAAGAATCTCAAGTGCAAAACGGCCACCTCCTACCATCTGAAGCATAACGTGCGCAATGGGTGCGTGATTTCATGATTGTCATTTATGGTTTTCGCGTGAGGCGAAATGGAACAACAGGTGGTCCCTTTTGATCCTCGACTGGGGACCGGCTGGGTCCAGGAACCACGGGTGGGTTTGTGTATGTATAGGAAGACAAATAACTTCAAAGCGCACACACGTGCACACAAACACGCACGCAAAAACACACACTTAAAACAGTCCAGCAAACCCACACAAGCCTAACTATGCGATAATTGATGGAGAGTAGCGAGATATCGATTAAGCTACTATCTTTACATTTGTGCGTGTGCGTGGGCGTGTAATTTTTTTGTTTTTTTGTTTTGCTCCTTAGTTAAGGCTTTATTTTAGCACCCCGCTTGTTCTTGATCCTCAGAAGTATTCTTTGTTATTCTTCTCTTCAAATTAACACTATTACCTCAAACATTCACACTCGCCGAGTAATGAGTGGCGGCATGGTGCTCATCGCGAGCCCAGCACTAACGATTAGTAAGTTGTGCGTTGTGCGCACAAATAACGGAATATAGTGCGTAACGGTACAACACCCCCCCCCCCCCCTTCATTACCTCTAGAAACTAACATAACCACCATTACTACCATCCACATTCTAAGTTTTACGAGACCGTCATTCATTTCGGCCCAGCACCAGTGCATTGCTTACAGTTAAATTTTTTTTTTTCCCAAGAAACCATCCCTTGAGCAATGAGTGATGCTGTGCCACTATGTACACCACACATTACATCACTATAGGGCGATTTTATGTTTTTTTAAATCAGGAAAACAAACACAAACAAACAAACGCTTCTCAAGCGAAACGTGTGTTAGCACAGAAATGTACACTTAGTTTATAATCGTTCTTAATCCGTATTTACATAATGTTTTCCCGTCTAACCAACACCCATTATTCTACTACGCCTCACATCTTCTTGAGCGACTTTGGGCACAAGACAAGAAATGAACCAAATACTAATTTTATTAACACGTCATTACAATATATTACTTATTATACAAACAAGCGAAAGGAAACGATGAAAATAATTAGCCGAGCACCAGACCTTCGCGCCAGTGCACAGAGAGAAAGAAAGAGAGAGAGAAAGAGAGAGACGTCAGACGTTCAGCTGGAGGAAAACGGGAAAATCGTTGCGTATACTTTGTTGTACAATAAGTGCAGCACAAACAAAAACGCGCATAAGCAGCATAAGGGTTAATCGACCAGGCTAAAGATAGTGGAGAAGGGAA
>KB692423.1:0-36089 GCA_000349165.1 Anopheles christyi | reverse complement strand
AACAATAAAAAAACGAAACAAAAATGAGGCAAACGAATTTTCAAGCAAGTTTTTGGGGGTTGTCCGGATTGAGGATTCAAGATGATAATAACATCAGTGTATGGCAGGGTACAAAGTCAAAGACTTTGTACGAATAGCATACTATATTATTCGAAAAATTAATGTTTTATTTATGGTTGCATACACGTGCTCTTTTTTTCTTCACTATACATCAGCTGAATCTAGCAATCGTTATGATATCGGGAAACAACCAATTGAGTTAATAGAGAAGCTTTTAAAAATATGATGTTTCCATAAAAAAGGTATAGCAATATGTACAAGATCGTACAATCTTTCGTTCAACTCTTGGGAACAAAAAATAATTCCATTTTGTTTAAACAATTTTAAACAAAAACACGAAATACTAATGTAACAACAATATAAACGTGATTTTATCATATGACGTATGAAGTATATCAATTCCATTTGCGTTTAATGGCGTTAACGTTTTGTTGGGGCCTTTATCAGCGTGCCAATAAAACAAAATAGTGTGAATGATTTAAATTTTGCACCTAAATGATTCAGCAGTGTATCTCTTTTATTGTGCTTTTCTACTCCATGAATGGCTAAAATCGTTTCTCAAAATATGATTTCCCTCTAAACTTTATCCCGTTTAAGGCATTTGGAAAGCAGAATTACGACTTGTAAAATTAATTGGTTATCGACAAATATTCTTTTCATGTGTGTATGATATTTGATCGCCATGAATTATTCGGTTGCCTCAGGGAGTAAAACCAACACTGGCCGTGTGTTGCCCGTAGTAGTATTGCGAAAGTAAGGTTAAATTGATACGAATTTCGAAATTCATTGATGTATTAATTTATAAATTTAAAAGCAAAAAAAATATTAAAACTACAGTAATAAAAAGAAGACCAATAAATCGCATGGATGAGAAACGAACATTAAAACGATTCATCGCTACCGTATAGTATATAGCTTGGAAGGCGCGTAATCTAGTGTGGCGCATGATCTTTTGTTAATATTTTACATTGAAATGTCAATTGCACTACCAGCTAGTTATTCTCAAGAAAAATAATCGTAGGTCAACGTTTGAGAGCATAAGTGAAAAGACCAAAATTGTGATGATTCGTTTGGTTGGTATGGCATTCGATTTTTGGTTCTCTCATGAAATAACGCATGGATGAGTTTCAAATCAAATGTTATAATAAAACTATTTTGTTTTCTGGCGTCGTTTAGAGAGAATGTTTAATTGCTTCTGCCTATAAGACTAAGGTCAGTAAAGCCAGCATGTAATACTTGTTCGAGTTCTAATCCTTTTTATACTTTTCATAATAACTTGAAAAGAGGGTCTCTCATTTTATTCTTGGTGAATAAAAAACAATCCATCTTCTAAAAACGGCTTTCGCTAGCAATAGCATCGTTAGACTCCATTTTTATTTTTTCACATAAATCAAGGCACCACTCTGAAATCCGTTTGGCGTGAAAATGATTATGCAATTATTTCAACATGACGTTATCCTTTTTTCCGGGTTCACATCGAGAAAATACGCACAAATACTGGTGAACGGTTGCTAGCTATGCCGATTCCTGTGGGTGATGGTTTTGATGCTAGAGCTTATATAGGCCATCGCGTCGCTCAAACAAATGTGTTGGGAAGCGTAACAAGCCACAAACCATCACATCAGCAAATGAGAAAGAAAGAGAAAGGTAAAAAATAGTGCTGGGCAGCATACAGCGTCGAGTTTTAGGAGAGTACATTCAAGAGCATGACATCTATAGTTAGGCATGAAATTCGATATTCATCCGGAACTGAAGACGAAATGCAGACAAACGTATAGAAATATACAGTCACACTCGATTTCTCGCAAGCAAACCTTCAGGCCAGAAGGCACGGAAAAGATTTACGAGCATCACTTTCCTGTCAGCCGCCAGAATGGAGTTTTATTTCAAACTGGCTTGTGTAAAAGTACCTATCGGGGAAAGGCTCAGTGTACCTTAATCAGTGATTAAATAAGCTTTCATGTCCTTGTATTTGACATTATTTCATTGCACCCTTTTGATTATTAATATAATATAAGTAAATTTGCTTTACAAAACAACAGTTTGCATTTTTTTACACATTCAAGTTAAATCTTGAATCATGTCTTAATCAACAGTGGGTAACAACGCTGAATACGACTAACGTAATTCATTACATTCGAACCATTATGTCTAGTGAATGTTGCTTTTGGGAAAAAAATCGGTACACAATTTTTTATTATATTACCAATATTGTTTTTAAAAGTATTCATTACATTAATTCATTTCTTTGATTTAAATTAATTTTCTCCCTTTGAAATCATTAAAATAAATTAAATGTTGTATGTTGTAGGTACTTACATACGTGAAACACTTTGTACAAATTTGAGTAATCCCTTCTCACCGTGTTCGAGAAGAAGATGCTCCAAATATTGTTTCTTGTTTGTGTTCTACAATTATTAAAAGAAAATGGAGGAGCCGCTACAATGACAAGATCTACGAATAGTGCGATAATCGCACTGTAGAGCAGGGAACCAAGCTCGTCAGCCTTCGGAAGGTTGGCTATGTCGTCCTTAAGGTATCGAACGAACCAGTCCGAAAAGTCCTTTCAGGTTATCCGCAATTACAAAGCCTTGGTTGAAGTGGAAAGATGGCGCGGACGCGTCCATCATCAACGCTTGGGTGAACGACTGACATACGACAGCAAGGGACAGTGTGCGGAGTCGTAGATTTTTGCAGCCTTTGCCTGCTACCCCGCCGTGTTAGTAGCGTCTGATAAATAACTTTGTATGTTAAAAATGTGATGATATGCCTTTGGTTGCAGCTAAAGCGAAGTGTTTTAAACGCTGAACTAAACAAAATATAAATTAATGATAAACCATATGTGTAGTGCTTTACAATACCTGATGTTTTTAATTCTAGATCATGTTTCAATTCACGCAATGAATTTAGCTTAAACACATTTGTATTTTTATCCATTTTTTACAGCTAAAACAAGTTGTCAATCAGCATCAGAGCGTGTATGTAGATAAAAAAAGGTGTAGTGCATTATTTTCTGACAGGATGTGAAACTGTTTTACTAGAAAAAAACATGTTTTTCAAATTTGTCATTCATTGAAACAATTTCGTTCGTACTTTTTTGTTTCATTTACCAACAAAGGCTACAATCATGGTGCATTGAAAGCAATAAATTTACATTAACCAAGAAGCGGAGTCATGTTACGAAAAAAGGTAGAAAATGTGTTTGCTTGCTTGGAGTAGGACATTTGTAGAGTGGTTTTGGTAAATTTATTTTTGACATTTGTCCTTGCTACATGCTCGTTTGTGGTGTGAGTTTATTTTTCATAATTTTTCTTTGCAGCGGAAGGGACTGACCCACTGAACAAAAAACAGAAGCATGAGCGAGGACTAAGTCAAAGAAAGCAGGAGAGAGCCATAGCAAATGAGAGAGCTTTTCTCACCTGTATTGTAGTCGTTGCTCGTTCGAAGGGTTGTTTTGATTCAATCCCGAGAAAATCATATTTCTTTATTATTATAAATTATTTCTTCTTTTATGTCTAATTCATGTTCTCTCTCGTGTTTACGACTGCCGGTGACTAATTATCGCAGTGGATCTAATAAACATGAATTTATAATTAACTCACAATGACGGTGATGAAAGTGAACTCGTTTAGCATAGCGTGTGCTCGTGAAGACATGCTAAGCTCAAGGCCAATATAGCTTTTATAGAGGCACCCGTGTACCGAACGTACACTTATTTACCCTCTCGAACACTGGCACGCAACTCTCTAAAAAGGAAAACATAGGACATTGGGCGACTCGCTCTTATCGCCGAGTCGCAAGGGATGCTGGTACGAAACATGTTGAAAAGAAATAAAGAGGAAAATTAGATCAACGCCTTGGTATCAGACGACAGGCGATGGTGCAAATCGGGAAATAGGCAAGAATCAGTCTTTCGGTCTTTGCGGTTCACCAGCACTTGAAGAAATTGGGAGGTCAAAGCAAGGGACGGAACAAGGTTCCAAGAAAAAGAAAACAGCTTTGCAGAAAAATATAGAATCTATCTTTTTACCGTAAGACACCATACATCAACTTGATTTACGGTTCTAGATACGACAGCTTAAATTGCATCTCACACCGCCGAAAAATGAAATTAAACTACCTCGTGACTAGAGCACCACCCTGGAATTGACACGCACGCAGGCTGCTTCCGTTTCTCCAAATATAGTAGCCGACAGCATTGATTGTCTGTACATTTTTTTCTCCTAAAGGGCCTTTCTAGAAATAAAAATGTAGAATAGAAAACAATATTGCAATATAAAGTACATGAATCTCATCTCGTCTTTGATAAATTTACCTTTCAAATTGGTTGGCATAAAGATCGAATAGGAATCAACCCGTTTTAGCGAAATATTTTGGATAGGTAAATGCAAATAATATTCGGACTTCTTGGTATTCATAATGCAGAAAATGCTCCAGTGATGGTTTAAGGCATCATTTGTTAAAGCGACAAACTACCACATATTTTTGATCGATAATGTTTTTATTTCTCAACATAGGTATTATAGCAAAATTTGTTGATCTATCCTTGTAATACAGCAGGTTATGTATGTTTGCAAACATGGTGCATCCGTACACAGTACAATTAATGTTTTTTAATGATGCAGGGAAAATAAAACGAGCAATACAACGGATTGGTCAAATCCGAAGCACTTCTTATTTCAACCCTTTGATGTTTTTTTCTCGATTCAATTTGTAGTCCTTTTTAAGCACAACCTTTTTTTTATATTTATTAATGCTGAATAATGTCATGAATGTTATAAATAAAAAAATAATGCAATCAGTTTAGGCCACCAAAGAGAGTTTAACAAAACACTAATGGCTGGTCGTAAGTAGTAGTAAGAGTGGTTTCAAAACATCAAACAACATCAAAACAAAGTAATCATTTAAAAATCATTAATTTTGTTGCATGGCGGTTAAAACATTCAGGAAGAACGACCAGGTTAGGCCGTATTGCTTAGTTATAATTCGCTTATAAAATCATAATAAATCTGCAAACATGATGCCACATTTAAAAAAAATTATTTGGTTTACAATAACAGAATGGCATAATTTAACAAGGAGTATCCAAGCCTTCTAAAGCACTTTCTTAGTCACTTATTCCAAAATGTGTACTTCTCTTCCCCTTACCTAACGGGGTCCCTGACGACCGCCTAATCTGCCCACTACTTGATACGCCACCGCCCAAGCTATAATGGTATAATAATCGATTTGATATTTGGCATACAATAATTGCTTTTTACAGATAGCAATATGGTCTAGTCTGCGCGTTATTTCTGAAATAATAAAAAAATACATATATATATATATATTTATAATACTTCAAATGACAAGGACATACTGTACCTTTTTCAGCTACGTTATGTTTTCTCATTTCAATGGAGTTTGGACTACTTCTATATTTTTTAATCATTGAAGATGTAGTTGCTATCCTTGCTGCTTGATTTTTTTATATTGTTCCCTTATTCGTCTATTGATTGATTACGCTTCAGTGGTCTGGTTTTTCGAACAAGAAACGAGACTAGAAAGGCTTGAGAAAATTAAAATTAAATTTACTCGAATTGCAATCAAGCGGCTTCTATGTTGGGAAAACGCAATTTACCATCGTGGTAAGATGTCAGTTACTAGGCCTTGAGAATCGAAGAAAAATTGTTCAATGTATTTTTATGTTTGAATTAATCACTGGACGAATTCACGCATCGTCTTTACTAAGCAGTATTAATTTGTATGTACCTTGTATCTAAAGTTCTAGACATTTTTTAATTACTGACTGGTTTGGTTATGTTGTTCCAGAGATCCGTTGAATTTAGTGTCCAAAAAAAAAGACACGTATAATCATGATATTGATTTTTATTTTGGTGTCCCTAAATGCATTAGTGGCTTGAGAAACTGTGTGTTGCTAAATATAAGGGACCCTTAGTTTGTAAACCATGAAGGCTCGATACTAAATCTAAGATACTGAATCTAAGAACTAAAGTAATTATTTCATTTCATGGTGCTCTTTTTGTTAAGAATTTAAACATTATTAAGTTTGTGTGTGGGATTTTATTCAGTTGAAGAGTTTTAGGTTGGATCTATGAATCTTCTATGTTGAAATCGTTGACGTTTAATTTCCTTAAGCGTTCGGCAATTATTCTGCACATTACGTCATAAGGGGCCATCCATCATTTACGTAACGCTACAATTTCGATTTTTAGATCCCCTTCCCTCCTAGTGTAACAAAACATAACGTTTGGTTAACCTTCCTACTACTAATTACGTAATGCATAACTGACCAACCACACTCCCAACTTTTGGATCTGATATTCTAAAAAATATGGATTTTATTTTATTACGTTTCAAAAGTTTAACTTCCCGCTCGCCTTTGTAACAAATTGTAACGTTTGTGTAATTGATGGATGGGCCACCTCCCTCCTAAGAGCGTTACGTAATTGATGGATGGCCCCTAAGTTGAGGATTGTCTCTTGTAGTGTCACTTCGTTGCGTGATAGTATCACGATCGTTAATTGAGAGCTGGTTAGAAAATGGTCAACAATTCGATACTTACTATCTCTCAATATCTCTGACGCTCTAAAGTCATGCATAACGGAACACTACAAGTAAATAAGTAAGTTAGAAGAAAGTGCATTAGGATAAAGCGGAAATATTTCGCACCAGTTCAATACATTTTGGTGTGTTTTGATTGTGATGACTGCTACTGATTATTGCTTTTATTTCTGATAAATGAATGGTGCCATAAATCAAGGCAGCGGCATTCATTTTTCATGCTTGCATGTAATTGCATATTGAAAGGCCAAAACGGGTTGAAAATTTGAAATTTTATCAGCACTGATACTGTGATAGAGCATAACAAAGTAAATTCTGTTTTTGTTGTTATAATGTCGGCCCCTGTTAATGCTCAGCAAGTTTATATACTTCAAGGAGCTCTATATGATGTCACACTGGCTACCAAAATTAATTGATTTATGGACGTTGTGCCATTATTTACGTATTCTAGTTGCATTGCAGTGCCAAAAAAAATGAGTGGGAAACAATCGTGGTAGATCGACAAATTGTGAACTGATGCAATCAAATAATGTTGATATTTGTTACCTTTAACAATCGTTCAGAACGATCAGATTTCCTTTAAATGTTTTTTTTTTTATTTTAAACATAGTTTACTTCACTGATTTGTGTTTTGAAATGAATAAACTGAGTTAGACAATTGCATCTCAACTGATATCGCAATTTATACAACATCCTCTAGCCCCTCACTGAAAACTGCTGGTAAGATGAAATTTCGATCATCAACTACTTCCGTTTCCTGTTTACTTGAGCATTAGTTTATCCAGCTATATTAGTTTATTCGTGTCGGGGTTTCACTTCATTCCGCATACTATTGCGGGTATTCAGTTCCGCAAAAAAATGCCAAAATCGTTCTCATCTCAGTATCGCCCATCTAGAGTCTAACAAACTTTTACGAAAAGCTGCAGCGGTTGTGGGTTGAAAATTTATGAGTCAATTAAATTAACATTCTTTTGCATTTCTTTCACCACGCCATCCTATCTATCTTGCAATGATACTATTCTCACCAATATTGGTTTATAACATCAGTATTGCAGAAGCTTTTCTTGGGGGTTTCAAATAATTTTCACGAAAATAAGATTGGAAATCCTTTTCATGTTGAATTAGTGAAAAATATTGCACGTTGTTGATTTTCTTCGACTTATTCATTCTTTCTGAGATAGTTTTAAAATTATATTCTTTAGACTCTGCTTCAGTGTCGTTAGACATTACCCGAATACATCCGAGTAAATTATGTATCTTAAATAGAAATTAAAAAAAATATTTTTTATATTTTCATGGGATTATCATTATATTTTTAGTGTCTATAAACAGGTTAAAATAAAAAATGGTACCCGAACAGGACTTACGTAGCAGCTGTTATAAATTGCTAAAAAAGGTAAATTGAAAAAAAGCCATTATTTTGAGTTTTGCTATTTTTGTATCTGCTGTATAAAATGCTAGCACCAATTTTTGTATAAAACGCGTCTCTCATTCGCAATGGTCAGGTTGTTATGGATGCATTAAGATGATTATGTTAGTTGTGTCAAATAATAATAAAAAGAAAAAGCTCTGATGCAATACAATAATTTGTTGTAAAATGTTTTTATTCGTAATGATACTTACCCGTCGAACACATGTCGTGTGGTTAAGATGGCAAAACTATCGTTTACACAAAAAAACAAAAGAAGAATTTGATGAAACAGTTGAAGCTTTTTACTAATATACTATGATTACTTACGCATAGCTTCCACGGTGTTAAGCTGAGTTAAACTGTAACGTTTCTTCAATGTGGGTAACAGGGTCATTTTCACCGTACTGTGTGCTACAAAGTTCCAATGATAGAAACTAAGGATGTAGGTATGCTTTTTTAGGTACCTGTTGCACAGTTTTAGGTGCTCTACAGTATAAAAATGGCTTGGACTGATTAATGTTTTTTTATTAGTTTTTTATCTACCGCTTACGATCTCGCGCAGTTTTGAGACCAATCAGGAGCATCCAGATACAGCACGGTCCATCCCGTTACGTAGTTAAACAAGGTCTGGTAAGTTTTTATAAGGTTTGTCATGACCGCTCAGGACTTTGATGCATAAAAAAAGAAGAAGAAAGATAGTCAATCAGTTTTGAATATGGGCCGTCTTCGAGTGATCGTATTTGTGAAAGCCAGTGCGCCTATTAGACAACGTCTTTTGTTATTATTATCATTGCGAAGAGGCAAATGAATGCCTGACGGCACAAAGTCTCTATAAAAATAAAAAACACAAATATTATCTTTCATTTGACAACCGTGCCTAGAACAAGTGAGATCCGATAACAACGAAATAGTTTGAATGTATTTAACCTGATTTATATTATCATTGTTTGAAATGAATGTTCAAAAGAAGAAGTTGAGAATCATATTCTTCTACTTTTCCGTAATGTCTAACGAAGTAATGCTGTTATGGCTATGATTGCTACAGGGGGACAATGAAAAATCGAACGAGAAGAGAATCGAATACATCCGGTCTTCTAGGAGCCAGCGTCTTACGAATAGAACAGCATAAGCTGAGTTTATTTTATTGTTTCATTTAAATTCCATTATTTTGATGTAGTTTTCATTTTTTTTCCTGTTAAACAAAGCTACATAGCCAACCAACAATATACTGTTGAAGTTTATTCGCAAGCCATATACTGTTGTAGACATTCAGCAAATTTCAACTCGAAATTTCAACGAAACAAAAAGTGCTGTTTAAACATCGCACGCAGTATCCAATCTACCGCCATACAGCAATGCGTGCGAACGAAGCTAATCGTTGCATATGAAGACATACTCTAATGAGTGCATAAAAGTAATGTAAACAAACCCGTGGATATGCTACTCACGCGACATTTGCGTCGTTGTTCAACACAAAAAAGCAAGTATGTCAGGCCTTGTTCTTCTCTGGTTAAGAAGAGAGTAGAAAACAAAACTGCGAGCAACGCTATTTCGATCAGTATATGCTTAACCATGCGCATTTCGTCATTAGCAATTCGTTCATCTTAATGTGTTGCGCCTATGGATGCGAACTGAATAAAAAAAAACAGGGTACAAAACCAATGTAAGATACCCCTTTGCAGACACACAGAAAACCGGCGAATGTATTTTTACGGAGAGTTTGGTACATTTCTTCGTTGCTTGCTATCCAACTCAATCCCAGCTTATTCTTCTTGTATTTCTGCAGATGCGCACGCAACTGTTTTATTCCTCAATGGCTCACTCCAAGAGATTCTGATGCACACGGAGAAAAACTAATAACAAAACAAAACATGCACATGGAGAATGCTTACTGCATTTAGCATGGTTTATTTGGGCAGACAGTGTGACAGACCTGATAATCAACACGATGGAATTGAAAATAAATCGCGAAGCGTAGCAATAAGGAAGGTGGACAAGAAATCATTGAGAAGGCCGTAAGGACTCAATTTAGGGACTGGTGACACTAGAGCTCAGCGAAAAAATCTTGTAGCTGTTTTGTGTTATTTCTACCAAAAATGTCAACAAATATTAACCGATCCATTGGTACAGTCGTCTGGCATATGTCTTAACAACATGCCCGTCATGGGTTTGATTCTCGTATCGATGAAGCTCCCTATAAACAGGACTGACTATCTTTCAGTGAATCCATATATGACTAAAGTGTGGCCTAGACCGACAAAGGTTGTTGCATCAAGTATGCAATAAGAATCAAGATTTAACCGTTAATTTAACCGTTTAGGTGTAATAATATTCAGATCAATGTTGATCATTATTCGACGACTGATCATGCTACGCATACATCAGAATCAATACATTTTGAAACAATAATTTTCCAATCTTTATCAATCCAGATATTATGATTATATAAATATTGATCTATGTGTCGAAGCTCAAAGATGAAAAACTGAATTTAGATTGAAATCTATTGCATCTATTCTAATTTTGAAGAAAAAAATTGCAGCATGGATTTAAAAAAACAGTAATATACGCTAAAAATTAAAATATAATGAGTTCATAGAACATCGTGTTCCTCATTTATTTAACCAGCTCATTTTGAAAAATACGAGTTTAAACATATATTTAAGTATATTGATCGCAGCTTTTTTCTGCATTTTGGGCGTGAGAAACACTTTTATTGTTCAAACTAACATGGTCCTCAGGTTAAAGATTCATCCAGTCATGCATTTTAATGTTTGACTAAATTAGATTGGGTCTTCTACAGCAGGATAGTAAGTCTGTCGTTCCGAGATATGATTTCATGATGAATATATAGTTAAATTTGACAAATGCCAGTACAGGCAAAACGAGACACGCAGAGGCTGTATCTCTCCTAATTTTTTAAATTAATGAAATCCTATCAATCAAAATATTCTTTAAGGTATATAATCATTACAACGACTGATAACAACTGAATAATGTTGTTTTATAAAATGAAACATTTATATAAGAAATTAAAAAACCTGTTCAATATGCTTATAAGTTGACGGGTATACCTTCAAAACGCTATAAAACCGGTTCTGTGGTACCCTTGGATGGCGACGTATCTCTTATGAACAAAAATTAATGTTTCAAAAGTTATTTGAAATATAGTGCTTTTTTATAAGCCTTTATGAATTGATTTTTTTACAATTTTATTTATAAATTTTATAAATTGATTTTTAAAAAAATCCAGAAAATTCAAAATGTTTTTCTTTTATATAGACGGGCCTTATACAAGGCCCTTGTACAAAACTTGTAAGAAGGCACTTGCTGCGAGGTCCTTAATCTCCTTATTTGGCAACACCCATGGTCGGTCAAGGCTTATCTTAGCCACTTATGGACTTGGCTAACTGTGCCTAATAATTTAACTCACAGCATGCTACCCAGTCCTGCGTATTTAGAGCTCGACTCACACGGGAGTTAAACCCACGACGGGTCTCTTGTTAGGTTATTTCAACGCACTAGGCTCAGAAAGATTTTTTAGTCTGCGAATAATGTTATTATGAATGGGGGAATGGTGGTAATTTTTGGTTCAACGCATTCTATCATTCAAAAAATGCCGTTAAAAATCGTTTAAAAAAATCATATTAAAACTAACAACAGCAAGCAAGTCTCATACTTGTTGCTTACGGAATTTTAAATACTACGCAATTACTCATTGCAATTCTTCTAAAGTTCTTCTTTTCAGTTCTTCTTTATTTGCTCCAAGGTGCACATTGATGTTATTGTTATTTGATCTGACGCAAGACCTGCAGTATCTACACTTATTGTTGACCTTCACTAACAACCGCCATTATCCTTCTATTACCTATTACCTCATAACCATTTTATCTTCCTGGCAAAACATTGTCGTATAAGAATGTCCTTGACCTTGTTTCGCTGTAAAAATTCACCTTCCGTTCGAAGTGGCCAACCTGATTTCTATTGCAGCAACAACATTTAGGTTTTATGGTGTAATAAATCAATACATTCCTAACATTGCCAAACGAGTGATTTTGAATATGTTAGCATGATTCATACAATGTATTAAATATTTAATGATTTTGAGTTTCATTTATTTCACCAGTTATCTTATACCCATTTAATAGATAAATACAGTTTTTTTCAAAATAACATGCTTGAACACAAACATATTTAAGAATTGTTCAATATCCTTATTTAAAAAACTTCCATATAACAATTTTTTAACGATGTATGAAAAGATTACGTAAAATGACTATCGTATTAAGTGCAAACATACGTTTGTTGCATCTTTCCACTGTTCAATAAATACGTTAACTATTGTGAACTATCATATTTTTTAAATTTGATATGGGTTTGCTGTTGTTTCTATACAAAGAAGTATTTTGAATGAACGGTGGGTGGTCGCGTTATCGCAAAACGTCCTATACTTTAGCAGATGCTACCATAGGTGACGGACTGCACTCTGGGATCAAATGTAAGACCTACAATAAGAGCACAATAAAGATAAGGGTATAACTTAAAGTTGAGATTCACACAAGGTCTATTCCAGGTTAATCGAGCAGTAGTTTCGATTTTAAACGGTGGAAAATATTACTGAACAGGATGATGCTCGATTTGAGATAGATGTTTTCCTCTTTTTATTTATACAGTACTTTAATTGCTAAGGCAGCACTGAGAAAAGCTCGTTCATTCGTTGCCTTGTTATGATCAAATTTTGTTCGTTTCTACTCAGAACCGTCTCAATTGTATTTTGAATAAATCCTAGAGAAAGTGAAATCAGTTTATTATTTACCACGCGGTAACAAAACTCCAGAGAGAAAAAGAAAACAGCGATAGCTACCTCCGTGCTGTTGTTTGCGCTATCAACAGTTGTTCAATAATTAATTTTCAGTAATTATCATCCCATTCCAACGATGCTGCATGTGCATTGCCTTGAGAAATACTGCTTGGTATCTCAACTGCCCCATCGCTATGCTTCGACTGTATGGGTTTTACTACTGAAGTCATTTGAATCGGGTAGCTGACAGTCTCCTGCTCCACTAGTGGTTTATAAATACGTACACTCATAGTCGACCCGGTTGTCTTATAGTCTTAACCAACAGGAAGTTTTCATTTCATGCATCGAAAAAGTTTGCCTTTGGCAAGCTGAGAATCGAAAAGTCGCAATGAGTGTCCTCAATACAAAGCAATGGTGCCAAAGAAGTTAAAGAAGGAAAGATAAATGAGCAATTGGAGGGTTCTCTTTCCTATTTTGACTTTTAGCTCTATTAGCAAAGGATGCACAGATACATCTAGTATGGCCCTACCATATAAGTTTAACGCTGGGTTTGGATTACATAGAAGTTTTGAATGTTGAAGGCGAACTAATGTTTCCTTGTTGTAGGGGTTGCAGCTTTATCATATTGTAGAGGTAATTATAGTGTTTACCTGTATCGAGTTATATAAAATTAGATAAATTAGTGTGAAGTTCTACCAAATATGAATCTGATATGGATTGTTATTACTTAATGCGAATAATAGGATGTGATATGCCGTAAAGTTTGTATAATTTATTTGTGAAACGATCTCTGCATGGATCAACTCATATTATTTAAAAAAATGTATTTATGATATAAGCACAATACTTTTTTTTATTGCGTATTAGCGCTAACAAATATTCAGTTCGTTTATAAAAGTTAGAACACATTTTTCTTTGATATTACCAACATTATAATTCATTACATTCAAAGTAAAATAACACTATAAACATGTTCTTTATTCAGAGGAGCGCCACTTCAATAACTTGACATACATTTATAGCAAAACTGTGCAAGTACATATGTTATAAGGCAGTAAGTTCGCATGACTCGTCTAAAATATGCAAATGATGACACATATTTTCATGTATGACTTTGTATTTGTTGAATGTCACAGCCCACCATGAGCGTTAATGTCATTATGTGCAAATTGTTTGATTTAAAGTGCTAAATTGGATTTGTTCGCTCATTGCATACAGATTGATTGCAATTACTTCCAAAAAACACAGTCATAAGCTAAACTATGAAAAGAAAGACAAAGAAGCTTTCTATCACTCTCAAAACCAACTCAATAACAATAAATCATTAAGTACAATCCATCTTCACACACTTGTCATGCTATGCGAAATTTGGGCTCAAACAGCCATCGTGCCGGACGTAAACCACTCTAAATATGAATATAATCACTCTGTGTCCATTTTATGTACACCCTGACTCTCTTATATAGAAGAACGATCAGCTGCCAACAGTAACATCTTCAAAAACAGCGTGACTGGCGTTGTAAAGGTAAGAAAAACTTCAAGCAATTTTAATTACGTATTGTTACCTCGGCTGATGTCTCGAATTATCATATCTTCCAGCAATGCTATTCGCACTTTCCTATGCGTTCCTTGTAACGATTCTACCTTCGCACTTTTTTGCAAGCATGTGAGGTGCGTACAAATTGTTTCGATGTTCGATTGACTACGATTACTGTTGTGTCATATCGTCGTCACGGATACTTTTTGCTATCGCTTAGCCACAAAGATTACTGAACATGTTAAGTTATGCAGGTGCAGTACACATGCAAAACATGTGCAGTTTTAAGCTACATTCTCCTATCGGAGCGCAATGTTTTTGGAAGGAGGAACTGAGTAGTTAAGCCCACTCACGTTTGTTTGTTCATGTAATGTTTTTAATTTGGACAGATAGTGCAAATCAACATCATGTCTTAGGCTTGAGTCAAAACAACTTATTGTTTAAAGCTTGCTCAAAATAACAACACTAAACATTGAAGTTTTTTTCAAGGAAGACATTTTAAGCATTGAACGTGAAAAGGAAAAATCTCTATGAAAACATTTCTTATCTTTTTCTTCATACTAAAAACCTTATCCGGAAACCTTATCTTCATTATTCAATCCTGTATTCTAACGCTTACATGCAACATTCTTAAATCAGTGGTTTTGGGGAGTGGCCGACGGTAAGACTAGTTTAAAAAAACTAATATTCTCAATTCAAAAGTTTATGTTGTTAAACTGTTACCAGAATATATGTAAATATATTTCAACCAAAGTATTACATAAATAAAGGTTATACAATGTATGGTATTGGATCTCTGTATAAATATATTAAACAAAATAATACTTTTCATAGCGATTTTAATTTTATAAATGCCGACGGGGTGTTTCAACGCGTTATGCCCGACGGGCAATAAACGCCATTTGTTTGTGGCATCATTAACTGTGTTTGTACAGTCTCATCAATTTAAATCAGGTCTTAGTTTTTACACTGTACATTTTTTTTTCTTTTCTCAATATCTTTACTACTGTTGCTGCTATCATTGTATTGCAGCTATTACGTGTGTTCGCAACTGTCGTAACAATTATTTGAACGATTTGAAAATCCTTTTAACTGGGAATTGACGACGCCATAGTTGTGTTACGATCCAATTCGAAGCACATTTTTCGAAGGAAAATCTCCCAGAGGGAAAATATTCGGTTTTCCTTTACATCGCTCATTCTTTTTTCCATGTGGTAAGGTGAATAACGCATACTTGTGCAGGCACTCAGCACTCAGAACACTGTAGAAGCAGGAGTTCGTATGAATGCGTCGTAAATTTCACAGCTCGGTCGCAAATAACTCATTCAATCGCTCTGTTGTCACACATCACAAAATGAAGCAAGCGCAACACTCATGAGACGAGGAGAATGTGCCGCCCCCAGCCTCCGCAATAAAGATTTAAGAGGCGGACACTTTTAGGATTGCGACATGCTGTCCTTATTCCTTCCCCACTCTGTGACTGTATAAGTGAGCTATCTGTACAGAAATGAGCATGGAAGAGCATCGATTGTTGGTAGAGGTGACTCTTGGTCATAAAGCATTTTAATACGTTCTCTCGCACCTCGAGCAACTAGCTCGAGCGAAGCATGAAAGTGAAATTTTTACCGACCGTCGGTAGGCGAAGCTAAACATTTTCGTGCGCCAGTTGTCCAAAACGACTCTGTGGTTGCGACGCTTGTGATCCAGGAAACCAGCAATCCGCGATTCTTTGCCGGATCCTGTTAAACGAGGAGCAGCATAGCGAATGACCCTTCGGTTGGCATTTTGGGGAGAATGATAAATGAGTCAGAAACGCTTTCCATCGTCACGCAAGCCTTTAGGAAGAAACTTCTTTCGTTTTCTCACTTCACAAACACATCATTCTCGCGCGATGAGACGATGAGACGATAACGGCGGTATGAAAGTGGTTAAGATATATAAAATATTCTAAATGAGGCATATTGTGGCCAAGCAAGTGATAAATTTATGATTTTGACTAATTATTTCCTGAATTTGCATGATTTTATTTATTGCCAGTCGCACTTTTATCCAAATGATGTAATAGTGTGCCATGTACAGAGCACCTGAGGGATTGTAATCGATGTTTTATGGAACATTTTCTTTCCAAATCATACGCACGTGTATTGAAAATATTGCTCATTGCGGACAGAAAACATCCAATGTTTAATCGAAATGGGACAATCTACGCCACCACGACACAATAAAAAGTGAGTGACAAATCGACAAAATCCATCGGAAGAGGCGTTTTTTCTTGTTTCGAATTGTTTTATTATGCGTGAGGATTTGATATAATGACTTCATTTCGCGCGATCAGAGCTCAACTCTTCCCGAATAACATGAATAATGGATTGGCTGGTGCCGGTATTGGTGTGCTTCTCCCATGTCTTATGTAGTTTTTTTTGCGTTTTTGGACAACGTTTAATCTGGTTGGTCGTGTGGATGTCAATTGATGTTAAGCATTGATCATTCCAATGCAAGTTCTTAATTTTCTTCCATACGAATCTTTTGACATGTCGTGGATAAATAAATATTACCTGATTAACGAGTGAACAAAAATATTTAATAGTTTCTGCAGCTAATGACATTCAACGGTAAATTTGATTTTGTTTTGAGCTTAGAAAGAATTTTCCATAAACAACAATCTCACGAGTGATACACTTGATAAAGCCTGCTGTCGTTGTAATCTTATCATTATAATAAGTATATACCCACTATAACGAGGAATATGTTATCGCCCACAATTTTATAGGCTATTTTAAAAAGAAGTTTTATACTTTCCAGAATTCCATGCTTTTTACGTAAAAGTAGTATAGTTACAGGATAAAAAAACGTAAAAATTTACTTTATTTTTTCTTGGCGTAAATGACCAATGTGCTGATTGCTAATTGAAATTCTCACTATAAAAGCATTTGTTTGTCATGCTAAAACTTGTTTCCTTGTTATGAGTAAAATTGGTCAATATGCATATTTGTCGATGAAGTGGAATAAAACCGTTTCGTACTTTGTTTACGGAAACTTATAGCTTAGTTTTTTGGGTTTAGCTTCAAAACAGTTTAGTAGTGAAAGAAAGAATCAGGCTATAACAGTATGAAGACGGTGTTACGAAAATATTTAATTAAATAACTTTAAAAAATTTAGTGACAAAATGTGAGTAAAAGTCACCAATTTGAATTTTAAGAATCGAAGCGATGGCAGATTTGGAGAACATTAAATAAGCTGAGAAAACGTGCCAGACTCCCGGACTCGGTATCCATCCTTCACTTCGTTTCTTTGCACTTCTAGTCCCCCTTCACAGCGAGTCTCGGGTGCCCTGCAGGAAAAATTTCAAATAAAAATTGCCGACACACTCTCACCATATATCTTCGGGATCCTTCATAAATCACAATGTAATCCCTCATGCTGTACGGAAAATAATGTATAACAGCAAATATTGTTTCACACGCACACACTCACTTCTCGGTTCCGATCTTCTCGGGAACTCATCCTCCTTCTTAATTCAGAAACGACCGCAATCCCTCTGTTTCGTTTCGAGCCTTGTGCATCGCACCGTCGTTGCTTTATTGTTGAGCCGTAGTCTCACTCACGCCTCAACGATTCCAGGCCAATCGTACTTCCGACATTTCGGGCAAACACCTTTCGATTTCCCTTCTTACCATTCTCGACAAAATGATCATACCCTATACAATTCGAAACTCCAAAACCAAAAAGCGGGCTACGCACACCAAAAAAAGATACTCACACAGGTCTATGCATCAGTGAGAGAATGATATGTACACAAGCATTCATGACTCTCCATGGCCCATGGTTCAAACCACGTCTGGAAAACAAACCCCGAGATCTGTAAAACCTTTTCCCACTGCTCCAGATGCTGCATTCGGGAAAACGATCCATTGCTCTTGAATTTTGTCCAACCATTCGTTTCACCGTTCCTGCGAACGTATTCCTCCCACTTCCGCTGTGGAACTGGGGTAGACAATAAATAGTGGACCACAGCTTGCTATTTATTCACGACCATCATCTTCACCTGATGGTCTTGCTAAGGAAAACAACGTTTTCTTGGATCTCGAATAACACTTTTAATACGATCTAGATAAGCAATATTTTCAAACGACAATTTTTACAATTATAATATTTTCATATTTAATATTATTTAAATTCAAACTTACTCAACACAACATACAAATTCATTAAACCATAGCAAGCTTTATATTAAAGCAATTACATTAAACGCATTTCGGTGCCTAAGGGTATACGCAATAAATAAGAGCAGTAATTATTCAAAATTTATTTTGAC
The DNA here is from genome assembly GCA_000349165.1 of Anopheles christyi. Taxonomy (NCBI): domain Eukaryota; kingdom Metazoa; phylum Arthropoda; class Insecta; order Diptera; family Culicidae; genus Anopheles; species Anopheles christyi. Next base: position 17,401 of record KB692423.1, on the reverse strand, counting down.
AAATAGTTTGAACAAATCGTTAACAATTTAAAAACAAAATTTTTTTAATTTTATTTTATGTTTCCAATACTATTAGCATCTTTAACACATACTTTGGGAAGCAAAAACACAAATTTTATCCGTCGTAAAATTATCTCTAGTAGGTACAAACACACAGTAATAACAAAAAGTGAATGATGTACATTAAATTACTAAACCCTTAATTATAATCATTCTCTATCGTGTGAAACGACGAAGCTTTATATTTTGTCCCAAACCTTAACGAATAAAATTCAAGGTTATTGTTGGGCAAAGGAATGGGAAGAAAATATTCTAGGAGGAAAACAATTACGAATACGAAGGTACAAAGAATCAGAGCCTCGCAAGAGACGGAAATGTTAGGTAGGTGTTTGCTACGTCACATTATATAATAGTTTGCAATGTTGCAAATGTTATGTTTATTGCTCAAACACATCAAGGTTAATGATAATGGCTTGAATGTATACCTGTTCCGGGAGAACCCAGCATATTGTTTGCTAAGACATTACAGCATGCTTAAAATCAACTTGTCGTATTTAAATACATCGTTTTCTACAGGTTCATTCCAAGGTGTTGCTAAACCCAAAAAAAAAAAAAACGTCGGGAAAAAAGATTAACCATCAGTCCAGAAGGCATCTTTACGCCAACGGTGACTGTGACCTGGCCAATGACGAGGATACACAATAAAGCATCCGCACTGCCAAGACCTTGTAGAGTATTCTTCTACACCATACGTTACATTTTTTCACCGTCTTCCAACCTTGGCCACGACATGATCGAGAGGCTTTTCTTAGTGCCAGTGGATAGGAGCGAACGATCAAGTGGTCGCATTGAGTGTGCTATGGCCGAATGCTTTGTAAAGCAGCGTGTTAAAGGTAAAAAAGGAACGAGAGAATGTTGTCACATGAAATGATTTATGAACAAACTGTGATTTATTAACAAAATAAGCATAGAGAGCCCAAATCCGACGAATTCCGTGGAAGAGGCGATTATGTGACTACGCTTAATTCCGGAGCAAAACTGGATCGCAAGCTGTCGCATCTTCTTTCTTGCTTAAGTCTGAACGATGTGACTAAAGGAGTGATATCACTCTAGCTCGCCGCAACCATGATATTGACGCCAGCAAAAGTATCTGTATATGTTTCCGACCAACGACTTCGGTCTTATTTTTGTAACGTACATGTAAAAGAACTACATTAAACACGACGCTAATTATTAGCTTAATGTCGTATTCGGGCTAGTCCATGGATTTTCTTAACCATATCAGTATATTCTTTAAAACATATATTATTATATGTATATTATATATATATATATTTATATATATATATAGATATTTATGTGAAACATGCTTTCATTGTTCACTACGACACAAAGATCCAACCAATCATTTGTGGGTAAAAGCAAATGTTTGAGCTTTTAATACGCAATTTAAAGAAAAAAGTACTAGCTTTAGTAAGCAGCTTTGATGATAAAAATCCTACTGCACAAATTTGTGCTGGTTGGTTCGTTTGTTCTAAAACTTGTGATATAAGAATTAAATTGAAAAACCGTCTTCACAAAAAAATATAACTGTACACATAAACATACAAAATACAGAAATTGACTGATCTCATAACATAAATGACATGATCGGTTACGGTTACATAATGTCGACACATTATGATATGTTTTCGCGAACATTATACGTGCATTGAAAGCGACCGGTAGTTCGTTGAATTATGATGATCCACAGAAAGTGACGATAAATTTCCATTAAAATTACGCGACTTAAAAGGAAATTTAGCACACGTACGTGCTCGGACCAAAACCTCGTCATTTAGTCTTTCTATTGAAAGGAGCGCATGAGATTCCTTTCTGTTTAAGAAACAAAGAAAACAGGACGCGTCGAGTCGCTGAAGAAAAAAATACCTCGGAAAAGTTTTCTTCAACAAATAATAAAACTTTGCTCTATAAATTTATCTAGCTTTCCTTTCCCTTTCTAATATTTTTTTTTGTACAGAAAGATTACACAGGAAGGTTGATGGTGGGCTACAGGAAAGGAAACAAACTTTGCCTTCAGTCATTACTGTGACCAATTTATTTTTCGTGATTAATCTTACCTGCCATAAATCAGCCACAGCTACGTCCAGTTCCTTGGCCATAGAAGTGTTCATTTGATGAAACACAAAATTGTTCACTAGCAATGAATACTGCAATGGTCATACCATTCAACAATGTGTATAAATTTCGACTCGTACAGTTTTATCTAAAATTGGGCACTACAACTAAACAGAATTTTTCCAACCTTTTCTCAAAATGCAAAATTAACAAGCATTTGCTTGGTTTGTGCTGTTAGAGCAATCATTTTCAAATTAAGTTTCCTGATGTCTTTCTCGGTTCATCCTTTGGTGTTGATAACCGAGTGCCTTTACAAATAACGTTCATTTTAAGCCACCCAGTACTCATCTACATTTTGCGGTTACTTTTACCCAAAGGTAAAATAATGCCACAGAAAATCCTGACACCCCAAGAAGTATGTCTATGGTTTCATGAAAAATGTTACCATAAACAAGATTGAAAATGCTCCGGTGTTCTTATTTATGCAAAAATTAAATTTTAATGAGTTTGTAATTTAAAACGCCTTTTCCATCGCGAATTGCGTCAACTCTAGCGGACTTAAGCCAAGTTTTGTGGTTTGTGTGATGGAATTGGCATTTACTTTGTGTGTTCAAAACCATTATAAATGGAATAACATGGACTTTTTTCAAGCCAGAAAACGATATTTATAATATGGTCTTTTCTTTTACTAGTAATTGTACCCATTTTTACTTTATTTGGCACACTCCTTTGGATATAGTTGAATAAATAAATAAATTAATTAGTTATAGCGTAACATAAAAATGTGTTTATATTTTGTTATATATACAAACATGCCAACCATGAATTACGAAAATTATGTTTTGTGGGAAGGATTTTTTTTTTCATATTTATGAGGTGTAAATATGGTCCTATCTATGATATAAATTTCAAAAGTAAAACTATCCTTTTCTCACTTCTACAACGATTTCTTTCCAAGACATTAGCATAAGACACTGTGGTACATGATTACTTGTGTAATTAATTTAAATTAATGAAATTCATAAATGTTGTGTCTCATAGCACGAATCAAGGGTTGAAGTTAATCATTGATCCTTAAGCCGCTTGTGAATCTTCAAATAGCTTTTCTGTATTGTAAGCTTGTTCTCCAAAGGAATCATGTGTCATTTTAATTGGATTAAGGTGAGGATAGCCTAGCTTGTATATTGTCAAGTTAAAAAAAAAGTGTTCAGTGTCAGTGATGTAAACGTGGAACAAAACAATATGCTCTTCCTTCATAGAATATATCCAAGAATAATTGTATGATAAAGAAAAGCTATGTCGTTTATCTGTACCAACAATTTAAAAAATATTTTATAACTGTAGGATTTTGAAATCAAAAATCGGTTATTCCTGATTGTTGCGTGACATGAATTTAACAGAAATTAGTATCGTATTAGGATAACCATAACATTTATTCATGTCAAAAAAGTCTACTTATTCTACCTGTTATATTGTTATCACGTTGCCTATATATTTTCATGTATTGCGGATATTGTTAACCGTTTCCTCTTTTCACACATTTTTCATCTTGTACGTAACCACGCATGTTTTATTTTGTTAAATTATTGATTTTCAAAATAAAATATACTTTTCCCTTATATGTTCACGTAACACAGTTCCTTGGTAATTTTTTGAGCACATTGTTTATTTTATTGGATGCTGTTCGACACAAAAGCCGGATATAATTGATCAAATTGATTGAATTTAGTAAATAAATACAGCAAATATAACGTTAACGAAACCTCATACCACTGGCTGAACAAAATGTAGAAAAACATAAATCGTATTTTCTCTTTCGCTATCCTAGAGATGCACAACTCATTGTGGTCAGCAAACGCCTGTATTGGTAAGAAAACCCCTCAAGCCTGTATTGGTCCAATAATATACATTCAAACGGTCCTCATTCTGTTATCCGAGGAAATACTTCCACTGCTGTTACATAACAAAGAGCATGAAGGAAACAATCTTAAGGATACCGTGTGGCAAACCTTTCCACCTCGAGTTTTGGTCCATCCTTATACTTTTTATACAATATTTTTCCCTGCACCAGCAGAATAAGAGAAACCAACCAAATTCGAAACATTTGACGAAAATGGTAGCCTGGTGGCCCTGCCTACCATCTTCATGGCTCGAGGGTGTTGGAATACCGAAGAAGAAAGATAAAATATGTCAGAAAAAGAAAATTGCAAAGAACAGCGATAAATTTTCATGAGAAAGGAAGATCTATTGCTGATACTTCTGGTCGCGAGTAACCGTCCGTCTAGAAGGCCGCGTCGCCGGAGGCTGTGTCCCGAGAAAGTTATTTTGGTCAGAAATGTGGGAGAATGGTGGTTTAGCTTCGGCAGCACTAGCACCATCGGGAGCGCAATGAAGATGAGGTGGGAAGGACATCGAGGAATTTTCTCCCCTTTGCTGGAGCGAAACGACAAAATCGCACAACTGGGAAACCAGAAAAGAAAATCATCTTAACAGATAAGGAGTGCCAAAAAGAAGCACGAAAAACGCTATCGAATTCCTGATAAAGGAAGTCCCCGAAAAGCGGGACAGAGCCGAAGAAAAGTAGATGGCCAGAAAAGGCAAACAGAAAACTGGGAAAAGCACTGTTACGAAAAGAATGAAAATCATCCCAATAAAAGCCAAACGAAAAAGAAAAATTATTGGGAAAAATCAACAAATATATCACGTTTGCTTGACGTGGCGTAACAATTTTATTTCAAATTTATTCAAGATCGAGACTTATTATCATAATACTGATAAATATGGATGCCAAAGAATAAAGTGAGCTGCAAAATTCGACGCAGAGGATCTCACAAAAAAACCTTTGCTATGGTGGCAAAAACAAGATAAATGCGTGCCACATATATAATAGGAAGCCTGCATAAAAAACGCGTAGTTTTCCTCAAAAACAATCATTCATCATCACGGCTGTGAACAGTCAAAAAAGATTTTGTTGTTAGTTGTGGAATTATAGGAATAGCAGCAGTTTTATAAAATGAACTTGTTTGTCTTAACAATATTCAATTAGCTCCAGAATCTTTAAACAAGCAAACATAAAAATAAATAAAAATATCTCACCTAAGGTTCTATCCTATATGATTTCATACAAAAAAGGTTATTTTGCGTTCAAATTATGTGTTGTTTGAATCATCACAAAAGATAATTACTTGAAAATAATAATATCAAAATATTTTTTTCTATTTTGCAATAATGTGAAATATTTAAAGTTTCAGTATACTATTAAAGTTAATAAACAGAGTCTGCAGGTCTGTCAGGCCGATACCGTAGTCCAGTCGCCAAGTCGTAAGACCTAACAACATGCCCGTCGTGGGTTCAACGCTTATATGGACCGAACCCACCATACGCAGGATAGCCTATAATACTATGGGTAAACTAATAAGTCACAGATAGCCAAGGCCATTAGTGGCAGGCCTTGACCGACTACGGTTGTTGAGCCAAAGAAGAAGAAGAATTTTTTGTAGGGATGTGATTTGTTTTGCTATGATTTGTTTTTATCTTCTCTTTCATACTGGTCTCTAACTTATTGTTATCTTTACTTCTCTTTTTTCAGGGTTCTCGTTAACCAATTGGTATTTGTATATACTTCAATCGGTCTCTTTTAAAATATCTCTACAAAAGATGGACACCGTGTTCACTTGTTGCTTAGGCTTTTTAAATTTATCATAATTTCGATACTGTTTTATGCGTGCTGTGCTATTTATACTGTTTTACCTCGGTCTTTTCCAAGACCATATCTTTTGTGATAAATTGTCATTAAAAAAAGTCATGAATCCCCACATACTACTCACTTTGCATTATTTTGCACAATAGTGATCGAAAGTGATGTATATCCTTCATATCTGCAACCATTTAAAAGCATCATTTATGGAGAGGTTTGTTAAGATAACTTTTCTTGATTCCTTCATATGTTTTTATTTTTTGCAAATCAACAACACCAATTTTCTACACATTTTTTTACACCACATCTATCACGTATATCGGTATTTGTTTGCATTTTCCATTTTTTTTTTCTATGTTTTGTGCTGACTAAGAGAGAAAATTAGGGAAAATAATTATTTTTCATTGCTTTTCTACCAGCGTTACTTTTCTTAAATCCTTACTGTTACTTTTAGATCGCTGTGCTTTTCATTGCGTCTTTTCAGCCCTTTTGTATCTTCGTCTATCAATGGGTGCTATAAATTTCGTCTCTTACTCATAGATCTTACTCGGAAGCAAACGAATACATCTTTTTTCATTATCAGTGACAATAAATTACACAGATGAAAGAAGACGCAAGTCTATTTTATTCACGCACACTACCATGATTTCGATATTTGATGGAATGGATATATGTTTCGTTTCATTGGGTGGGTAAAAAGGACTCTTATTTTTTTCTCGTGACTTTAGGAGAACGTCCTACAAAACGTCGTACAAAATGTACAGCTTGTATCTGCCATTATTGTACCTTGATATCTTTGATTTAATATTATGTGGAATTAGTTTCTAAACATTTCTGTGAATTAATGCGTTTTACAGAGATTAATTACGAGAATAATATGTTTACCGGGCAGCCCGGTGGTCTAATGGATGGCGCGCCGGCTCCTGTAAAGGCCGGACGTAGTTCAATTCTCATCCGGACTGTCCCCATCCTGTTTATTGGGGACTTTGCATACACGTGGTTTGACCCAATAGGGAAACGTTGTAAGGTGGTACAACTAGACGGCTAAACCACAAGACCGCCTTCATAACATTATTACAGTATGATCTTTCAGTTCAATTTTTAATGAAATTGCTCTGAAAAGAGAAGAGCATACTCTTTTCATTTTCCTCTACACGGGAGGGATTGGAGTGAATTTGCAGTTCAATTATTATTTTTCTCATCAGAATGAAAACATAGTTTTGCTGTCTTAGGCCACATCTCTGATTAAAAGGCCTCTGTATCTCCTCCGTCTTTTCGCTAGTTGGAACTGTTTAGCAGGATGAGTTTATTGCTGGAGTTTTTCTCAGTTTCTTGTTTATTGTTTGAAACTAAATAAAAATCAACCAAAAATTTGTAAGGCTAGATTTTCTCTCATTGCTTCATCTTTCTTTTACCGGTGCATTACAGCACAACTGTGCATAAATGCTAACATGAATAATTACCGTCAACCACAAAACGGTGTTTTTTTAGAAATCTTTAGGAACGGTAAGACTCTAACCCAGATTCCATGGAATAACCAAGTGGTAAAGAATTTTGCGAAGCTGCTCTACTAAATTCTTCAAAGTTTCCAGCTGTTACCGTTTGATGGAATAACTTCTACCAAACTATTCCCCCATCACCATTTCAATATTGCTTCATGCTTTTTGATACCCCAGTATTCATACTAACAGTCTATAAACCAGTTTATTAATCTATTTTACGCATATTATAAAGACTTTTGTAAACAACTTTGGTTTGTCTAGCTTCACATTAGAGTATCTTTGGATATGGAACTTTGACTAAATAGCACATTATGTTAAAAATAAATAGAAAAAATAACCTGATTAGTCAAATCCTGTACTCCAAATTGTTATTCACGACTTCTTTAACAATATGCACACGTTCGAAAACCATTTCTTGGCAAACCAAAAATATTTCTCCCATGCATATATACCAACCACAACAGCAAAATACTTCAGGCAGAGCATTGTCTAAGCTATTAGAATCTCGAAAGTATAAGATCAAATAGTTGACGAATGTGTTTGCTGATCAGCTTTCTTTGGCTCAAATTGCTGTTATTAGTTGGAATTACGGATTGTAATAGCTTTGTTCTTCTCTTTGGCAAACTGTTGGATGCTAGTGATTTCGGTTGCGGAGCAGACATCAGCTGTACACGTTAAAAATACACCACAACAGTACGTGGCACTCTGTTTCTTCTACGTATGCGGAATCCAAACGTCTTTGTTGGTGGGCGCGTACTGAACACATCTGGTGGGAAAAGCATAACAGTAGCTGTGCTGGTCGCTTTGATAGCACCATCTAAGGCTTACAATTGGACTTTGTTTAAAATAAAAGCGATAAGGAAAAGATACATACATCCATTTTCCGAAGATGAAATTTATTCGTTGTTTATTGAAAGGATTCCTAAATTTTGTTCCCTCTTCCTCACAGTCATACCCAAATTTCTCTCATTCACACAGAGATACACTACATTTCTCTTCCGTTTATTCAAACACTCTTTGGCTCTCCTTTCCTATCGAATATTTGAACAACAATCTGCCAAATTACAATAGCTTTCACACTTAAAACAAAAACAGTATTTCTTATCCTACCACACCTTTCTCAGCGTTTTCCGTACACTCATCTATCCTGCTATCCTCTATAAATCAATGGATTTGGTAGATCCTTCTTGCCATCTTTGTGCATTTCCAGCCACCATTTCAAGAAATTGTTGAAAACTTTGTGAAAATAAATTTTTCAAGCGCCTTTTCACGCATCATATCAATACATCACTGACTGAAGCCGAGTGCTTGGGAAAAATTTGAACTTGTTTTCTATTTGTCTTAAAATATCGTCAACGACGCCATTGGCATAACATTGATGATATATTTTCTGAAACTCTCTTTGCTTTCCTGGCCATAAATGCAAATTTATTTAAATTTAAATGGTATCATAAAACATGTGTTATTATTTTTATTATTGTATTTGTTTAAACATATAAATATATCAACTGATTACCAAATTCTATGCAATCGTAACCAACTATATTATGTTGTTTGTGTTACATTATTGTAGGTATTGTGTTTTTGTACAAACAGCTTACAAACTTTACTGTGGACGGATGTTATATGTTATATGCAGAGGTTCATCCTAAGATTGTGTTTTTACTAACGTTTTATGGCTTAAAGCTCACTTGTATACAAAGACCAATTTGTCTCAAAAGAGCAATAGTGTTGCGCTCGAGTTTACTGCTGTTTTCCGTCCTACGAACGGATGCATATGATGCGTATTTTGGTGTGTGCATTCACGCATGCATGCGTTCAAGTACGGGTGTGGTTTCAGCAGGGTATCACAAAAAAAACGTTAGAACACCCATGTGTCGTTTCGGGGAGCATATTTCATTTTTAGTTTCACTTTATAGTGCACTATTCCGTAATTTATGCATTATTTTATTTAGTGGAATGTCATATAAACAGTTATTAAATAACATTTTTAAACACGCACTCGATTCAGTGCCTCTATTCGGGTGGCTGGTAAAGATTCCTAGAGTCAGCTCGCTTCCGTTTGGCGCTGGGAACGGATTCCCGTTCGGCAGTGGTTTATTTGTTTTTATGCGTTCGCAATTCCGACGTCACACGCTGCGAGAACACATAGTTTGGATTCCTGCAAATAAATGCAGTCGACCGTTCAGTGTAGTGATGGCACTGCTTCATCCTGCTACAATATACACCCACTGTGCTGGTCGATGGCCTGTGATTGGATGCAAAGTTTAGAAATTCGCTGAATATCACCAAGGCAATCCACTCCGCGGATCGCATCGTGTGAAGGGAAATGGTTTATTGAATTCCCGCGCTCGAACGCAACTGCACGACGACGATGGCGGTTCCGGAAAGGAAAATCCGGAAAACCTGTGCGCTCAGGCTGAGATGAAAATTTATTGACCTACCATTCCGTAGTGAATTCGCACCACCATTGCTTCCCACCAATGCGTTCCACTGCCAGAACACGAAGAGATACGCAGGCTTTCGGATTTATATGTGCGTAAAAAATTTATCTTTCACAACCTTCCATGATCCGTTAGGCTCAACTACAGCTCGGTTTGGTCGGCTGAATCTACGTCTCGATATGCTAGCTGTTACCAAACAGATCAAGATGAATGCTTTTTGTTGAAGCTGCCGCTATTAGGATGCTGATGCACATTGAAGACTGAAAGTTGCAACTCGAATTCGTTCGTTACACTACAAACGATTTATAACTCTCCAATCGCTGTTTCCATCCGCTCCTTTCAAATTGTCATGATTTGAATGTTCTTCACTAAGGAAAGCATCAAAATAGCTAAACATCTAATCGATACATTTAAATCATTTCTTCTATCTTAAGAAATCTTCTATCTAGAATATCAATAGTTTCTTCAACCGGCGGTGTGTTTAAATGCTTGTCGTGATTGTTTCTCTTTCCTAAATGTAATGCAGTCGTTAAACTTTGTTTTAGTTAAAGAACAGTATTAAAAAACTATCATACCAATAAATGGAAAGTTTATTCTACTTTACATGTATTTATTAGTGAAACTTATACCACAGCATTGCCACAAAACTTTCTTTAACATGATATGTATTTGCTAACGTTGCGCAACTAGAATAAAATTCGCATTGTCATATCTTTCGACAGCGGATTTCCATGGATGGGTATAGTTTATGGGTATAGGGTTTCATGGGATAGGTATAGTGCCAAATACAAATCAGTTGAAGCATACGCTATGCACATTCCAAATCAGAGAAATTGTTTGACTGGAGGTGCATTTTGTAAGCATGTCTCAAGACGTGGGGAGTAGAGTTGGACAAAAATCCAAAAAGAAAAGAACGAACATATAAATAAGGAAGCAAAACAATCATTGGGACATTCCTATCCAAACAGAAAGAGTAATAAAATTTTATTGATTGATCGTGTTTTGATTTGAAGATTCAAAACAATTTCGATATCGACAAAGATGTTCACAAAAACTATTAAATATAAGCTTGTCCGCTAAAGGTGTAATGACATTGCCAAATATCACGTGTTATTTTGTGCCTTCTAACACCGTCCTTCAAAATGTGCAATCGATCATTCCAACCGACATAGATTATGAAGGCAATACGAAAAGCAGTGAGGGACCACGTCGTTTCGGTATTTCGGCCTCCTTAATTGAGCTCCACATGCGATTTGCCTCTGTTATATCCCTCTATCTATCTCTCACTTTATTTCTTTCTCTATTAGTCTCTCTCTCTTTCTCTTTTCTCTCTATATCTCTCTCTCTCTTTCTCTTTCCATCTCTCGCTCTCGCCTGCCATGTGTGAGGTCCAATTCGTGCACAAATTGAAATAAATTTATGTGTTTTTTTTTTCAACATCGAACTGACAAAATCACCAAGGTCTTTCTAAGCTTTAACACTCACCAACCATTAGCTTTTTATGTATAATATAGCGACAAATGTGAGCGTCCGCGTGTCGCGTGTTTAGGATTAATTATGTTCACAATCCAAGAAGCGCTGTATGATGCAAAGTCTGACTGAAATCGCACGGAGAGAAGAATGATAATTTTTGTGTACATTTTCACGCGATACTTGTTACGTCATCTCTTTTATCAACTCTCTTTTTACAGTGTACTGGTAAAACCTATTGCAATTGTCCTATATACTTCTGGATTCAATGTGCCCGTGAAACGCCAAATCAAAATAAATATCCATTCTATTCTATAACAAATGAACTAAAGTTATGCATGATCTCCAACCAAATACGTTGTTGATTCAAGCGATGAAGAATTCCATCGATACAGTTGCAAATAGCGGCAGAAAGAAACAAAAACCCGCTATAAACATGTTACTAGAATTATTTTCTTAGCATAAACATCTCAGGCTTAGTATCGTTTCATGGCGACATACTGACGCCAGAATAGAGCATTTTTGTTACGAATGCTGAGATTTCGTTTGTCCTGGCAACGGTTCATTACGCTGTCGTTTCTGTGCTGTCATCAGTAAGGCATCCTATTCAGAGAGGCTATAAATAAGACTTTTTTATTTCTTTCCTCAATTTTTTTTCTTTTCCGCAGATATACAGATGTGATTCAATGAAGTTCCTGTTCAGAGAAAACTGTAATTCACTCTCGAAAAAGTTCATAATTATTTGGTATTCTCGGATCGCTCTGTGTTTTAACCATGGAATGGAACCAAAGTATACGAGACGTTTTTTAAATTAAGTATTAGTAGGTTATTTAGTTGGTTAAGATTGGATGTTCTTGGATGTTCTGGTACAGAAGATATATATATATATATATATATATATATATATATATATATATATATATATATATATATATATATATATATATATATATACATATATATATACACATAAATTGACTAATTGTGGAGATATATCTCTATTCATGGCTAAGCTGTGCTTATTCCTTGGAGTGGAAAACGTGTTGCAGTCAGTTTTTCCACTATATACACTTTTTTTCTCTGCTGAACGTGATTTGCCTCAGACTACGGGAATCATTAAAGTGTTGTCGAGGATCATTGAAAATGTATTGTGATACACGCCATTTAGAAAATCATTACCAGGCCTTACTGCTGTTAATGGAGCGTTCAATGGTTGCAATCCTTATTTCCATAGCTTTTCTTCGCGAAGCTTCATAAAGTCTCTTTCACATATCTTACAAAGTGTGATATGGTCAAGAAAGCCTCTGTATATTGCGACTTACCTAAGACGAGGCTATGCAGCATCGCTCAGCATTTTGTTATGGAGTTTTTAATTTTAGCCAGATAATTAAGATGCAATGTGATTGTTTTTATCTCCACATTTGACATAGTTGTTGTCTTTATGAACTAAATGCGTTTGGTCTGACAAGCTTTTCCACTGATCCAGCAGTTCATCAAATAAGCTGTAATCAATGGACATCTGGACGCCTACGCAACACAAACTGAGATTTTTTTTTAGATCAATAATCCAATACTAATCGTGTATCCAACACTCGCCTAGAGGTAACCAGTACAACCTAGAGGAAGATTTGATTCGAACTAGCTGCCATCGATTAACACCTTTGCAAATATAAACGTTTTATCTATTGTTTCTTTGTTAGATATAACATGGGCAAAACACGCCCAGAGGATGAGACACACGAGCACGAGTTTACGAGTTACTTTAAAGTGTCGCTAGCTAAAATCACATTCCAACATGCCACAAACATGAATACAACGATGCTGTGATTGATTTCGTCATGTCGTATTCAATTGAATCTAATTTACGTCATTAACTTTATCCAGTACTTGTTACCATTATTGTTCCGATGATTAATGTGATGTGTATGAAAAACATTGTGGAAATAAAATAGAATAACAAAGTTTTTTTTTATTTTGATATTTTATTGACTTTGTGTAAATAACTTTCAGTACATACTATAAAAAAAAACAATTGTTTATGATTCTTTAGGTTCATCGTGGCGATGGTCAAATGATAAAGGGGCAGGCCTTTCATAAGGCCTGACGTTGTTCAAATCTCATTCGGACTGCTTCCCCCATATGCAGGATTGACTATCCTGTTATTGGTACAACAAGTCACAGAAACCAAAGCTCCATTAGTGGCTTGGTAGCCCTTGACAATCAATGGCTGTTGTGTCAAATAAGAAGATGAGTTTTCATCGATATTAAACGACGTGATGTTTCGGTATGGACAAGAAAGGACGTTTTTTGTTTATTTCAAATAGTTTTTAAACCCACGACTTATTGAGACGTTGAAGGTGTGCGCCAATATACAATACCATGGATTCAAAAATACTTGAAAAACCATGGGACCATTTCAAAAATCGTGAAAAACGCTGCAATTCGATAAAACCGAGGAGATCGACAATTATGTCTCTAGGCAGTGAGTTTGTGTAAAACGTTAAACAGATATTTTCATCATCTTACATGAAAAATATTATTGTTTTTTTTCTTTCGCTAGTATTTACTAACCTAAAACTCTGAATCTGACACATATTGTGGAAAGTTACGTTACTTTTTTGCTATTTTTGAAACTCATTTTATTGAAAAACATCTGGATAGCTGGTAACATTTTAACAATTTAAAATGTTGTGAATTTTCTTAATTAACCCTTATTTATTATCAATTGTTTATAATCGTATCCTTAATATCTAGAAATTTGGTTACGGATTACCTTGACATTTCCATCACACGAGCCCGGCGAGAAAAAAATCAGTTTTGATCAGCCCACTTCCAAGCTAAATGTGTGCTTTTGACTTATTTTTCTTCTTGCTGACAAAGCATTTTATTAAAGATTTAAAATTCATATCATACTGCGATTCTTACTAGTGGCTCATTCACTAGTATCTTTTTGTTGCATTCTGTTTTCTTGTAACTGACTACTTGCTCGTCTGTTCAAAATATTCATTTAGAGAATTGAAGCTTTTAATATGGCGACAATCTACGTAACGGTTTCTAGTGACTCGCTCAGCTCTATGAAGGATACATATAGTGATCAATAGCATTCATAGCATCCAAAAAGAATTCAAGCTCTACTTATCCTGGCATTCTATTTTATAGCTCCTGATATTGCTTTCACCTTTTCGTAGCGTGATGAGTAGATTTTGTCTTCAATATCTTATTCTTTTTTGTCTTTAGTGGCCCACTTACGGTTGAGCAGAACGTGCTGACATGACCCGGATGCCAACCGTTCTCACAATGCTCCGTCCAGTGGTGCTTCCCTCCATCTCATTCTGTACTTGATCTTCCAATGGTCTTTCTGCACCTGATCCAACCACCGAGATCGCTGCGTACCTCTGCGTGGTGTACGCCTCACACACCTTTTCCTTCGTCCTGTCGATGATATCGTTATCATCTGTGAAACCAAGACATTGGCGAGACCATCAGAGATTCGTGTCCTGGATTTCGGTGTACATGCCCGCGCATCACACCTCCCAGAGCGATGTTAAAGAGTATACAGGAGAGCCCGGCACCTTGACTAAGACCCGGGTGAGATTCGAACGACTACGATACCATGTTCGATACTCTCAGCACGCACTGTACCCCGTTTATATTGGCCTACAACAACCAACTAATCTGTAAACTAATCGAGGAAAGCAGTTCCACTGCATGATGTTCCATAGCGCATTCCGATTTATGGAGTCGTAGACCACTTTGAAATCAATGATCACGTGATGGTTCGGGATCTGGCGCTCTCGTCAGATCCTCCAGAAATAAAATTTGGTGGATTTGCCTTCCAGTTTGGTAGCTGCCGTCGAAATTTGTAACATCTTAAAGCTTGCATTAAAAACTTTGATAGCCCAAAAACTCGAGAAATCCGGTTTGTCACCCTTTTTATAAACTGGATGGATAACACCCAGCTTCTACTCTTCCTGCTTTTATCTTCAGCTGTCTGATGGCGGATGCAATCTTATCCAGAAACACACAGTTAACAACTAATAAGTGTTTTAATTTTTTTTATTTGTGTCGGAATGACATTATGATAGAGTGAAAAAAAGTGCAATGCGATGGGATAGTATTCCGATGGTTATCCCTTCAAAGGATAACATAGGCCCTCCTATCCAACTCTCATCCGGACACGTTTCAAGAAAACGTACAAACTGTCGCAACGGTCGAAGCTGGGGCTATACCGTACCTTTATAGTTCCAGCACTCACATAGGCCTCTGAGACATGGACTCTGTCCAAATATGACGAAACCCTCCTCGCCTCGTTCGAGAGAAAGAAGCTCAGAAGGATTTTTGGCACCATACGCGAAGGCGAGAGACGGTAAGCGAGTAAGTAAGTTAGTATAAAAAGGTGACAGCAATGTTTTATTTATAAAACGGAAACACCTAAGTAGTGTGCAAGCTAGAGAAATAAGAAGACAATTGCTATTTAGGAGAATTTCTTTTTCGTGTGTATAATTCGCAGTGGATTTGCCGGAAGTTTTCATAATCTACTCATAGTCAGTATTAACATCTTGAGTTAGATCTGACTTATGGTCAAACAGAGAGAAAAAAGAGGAGAGTGTCATATTGTCCGTTGCTGTTTTTCTTATAAAGTGCCGAACTACAGTTTCCGTATTGTTAATGACTAATATTATACAAATTATACAAAGAAAGAAATGCGATCCAAACGATGACTAAGACTAGATCTTAGAGTTTTTTTAACTTGCAAATTGTTGGACAATTTTCACTATCACTATCGTCATATTTTCAGTAGACACATTGTATATTTTGACATGCAATTTAGCAAAAACCATCGGTTTCCTTTTTACGAGGAGTCTTCTTCTTGACGAAAACGATCTACCACGTAGATCAATAGTAAGTCCTTGCTACGGGGTGACAGTTAGGATGAAAATTGAATAACTTTAACTTTTTGCTTTTGCAAATTGCAGCTTTAACAAGAGTATTTGTATATTTGAAACTAATATCCAGATAGGATCGAGTTGCAGTTCATCAACAAATGTTGACCTAAACTATCAAGCTGGACTGATCTGTGCATTAAATATTGTTGAGCATTAATTGGTTATTAGCTTTGGTTAGCTCTCCACAAATTCCATGGAGTTCATTAAGCTTTTAGTACAACACAAACATACAATGTTAATACCTTTTCATACAAAATACAGTTGCAAACTAGATCCTTTTTTTTTTCTTTTTGCTCGGCACTTTTAACTCGTCTTGGAATAGTGTTAAAGAACAACTATCTCGGCATCAATGTACAAGTTACTTTTCTGCAAACCGGTCACGGTTTCATACCTTCGTTTGCCAATCCGTTAACCGGGCTTAACGGCGATTGCCGCCATGCCAGCTTGCCACCTCAATTCGTGCCTACCACGACCTCACAGTTCCTGCAGAGGTCTTAAAGGGCTTTGCGGGCGGGGTCGTTCGGTTCCATGCGTATAACATGACCAGTCCACCGAAGCCTGGCGAGCTTGGTGCGCTTCCCGAGAGAATTCGTCAAACAGCTCGTACAGCTTGTTGTCGTAGCGGCTTTTCTATTGTTACATATATGGAGCAAACAATCCTTCTGAGCATCTTTCTACTTACTGAGAACGCGAATAAGATGATTTCGTGCGATTTGGACAAATTCCATATCTCAGAGGCGTATGTGAGTACTGGAACTATAAAGGTACAGTATAGTCCCAGCTTCGACCGTCAAGACAGATTCTTTGAAATGAAATGCTTACTCAGGCTAAAGAATGATCGACTAGCAGCCAGCATCCTTGCGTCAAACTCAGCTTATGCTGTTTTAGGTGCTGACTTTTGACCCGAGATAGTTGAAATCTTGGACGACTTTAAAAGTGCATTGGCATGTCCGTACGTCATTCCTACGTTAATCAGAATTTGTTAAAAGGGCCGCAGGTGGTTCCACCATAATTTTGGTCTTTGTCTCGTTTATCCGAGGGCTTCTACCTCTTGCTTGATAATTTGGTGTTCTTAAATTACGTGAGAGAGTCGCAGATGACTTGTAGAAGATGGTTCCGCAGTCTCCTTCGATTCTTGAAAGACCCTCTCTAGCGCCAGGTTGAAGAGAAGATAGGCGAGCCCATCACCTTGGCGCAGACCTTCGGTCGTAACAAAAGGCTAAG